>PVKM010017144.1:0-26197 GCA_004027735.1 Carollia perspicillata
GCTGTTTTTTCAGTGCCTGGCAAATAATGGGTATGTAATAAATGCATATATATTGCCCAACCAATATTTCCATAACACAGTGAAATACAACCACATTCTGACCACTGGCTCAGCTGGCTAAGGGGAAGTAGCAAAAGGGAAGGTAGTTGGTTCAAAAAAGTTTACTCAGATATTTCCTGGTTGTAGACAGGGAGACAATTACTCTGAATCTTAGTTATTGTTTATGAAACTTTGCCTTTGACACTGGAGAGCAGGAGCCATTCCCAACTTTGGGCTGACCTACTGAATAGAGTCTCTACACACCTGTGTATCATCATGGTCTAAGGTTTCTCTTTTAGCTATTTCCAGTTGTAAATAAAAGAGTAAATCCATCATATTGACCTGGATTTCTAGAACAGATACTACTACCCCTATTTCAAAAATAGAAAATACCAGAAAGCAAAAATGGTTCCATTGCCCATTTACCTTTCCACAGAGGGACAGAAAAGCCATCCCATGCCCTGGAAGGCAGAACTTGGGAGGGACTCTTCCAGGTCCTTTGGCCTCTTCACTCATGCTCATCAGAGCAGGCCTTATGTGGTTGATGGGTTCAAGCGTAAGGACCGAGCAGGCTCAGCCAAGATCTGGCAGGTCTCTCTTCGTTCTTGCTGTCCATGAAAAGGTGCATTCTCATCTGCTCTCTGCCACAAGGTAAGCTGTCTGCTATGGACAGCGCTGTGAATACCAAAGGCTGTGAATGACTGCGTGTACAAGGCTGCATAATTGGGTGACACATCAGGGGTTAAACACACTGTGAGGTCCCACTCTGTCAGTAATAAATGTGTCATGATCTCCATTGGTCTCACTCCTGTGCCTGTCTCTCTGTTGGTTCTGAGCTCGGGCAGAGCAGAATGCTGTTGTTTATGGCCTCTTTTATGTTCCAAGCGAAAGGACTGACTCAGTTTCAGAAACTTCAGTCTGAAGGATACCAATAAATTATAATATGAAAAATTTTCAAAGTTTTTCTTAATCCTGAGAGTCAGAACTTTTAAGCATAAGTTCAATCTTCCAGATAATTTTGTACAATGACAACTGAAATTCTCTAAAAGTAGTAGAATGTTGGAAAAAATATCACGTATTTTATTTATTTATTTATTTATGATTTAAAAAAATGTTTATTATATGTTTTCCATTACCATTTAGTCCCCTTCCCCCAGCAATCACCACACTCTTGTCCATGTCCATGAGTCCTTTTTCCATTTTGCTCAATCCCTCCAAACCCTAAACCCCCACCTCAGCTGTCATCTGTTCTCCATCCATGAGTCTGTCTCTGTTTTTCTTGTTAGTTCAGTTTGTTCATTAGATTCCACATATGAGTGAGATCATATGCTATTTGTCTTTCTCTGATTGGCTTATTTCACTTAGCATAATGTTTCCAGGTCCATTAATACTATTGCAAAGTATAAATTTTTCTTCTTTTTTATGGCCAAGTAGAATTCCATTGTGTAAATGTTCCATAGTTGTTAATCCACTCATTTACTGATGGGCACTTGGGCTGCTTCCAAATCTTGGTGACTATAAATAATGCTGTAACCAACATAGGGGTGCTTATGATCTCTCCCATTAGAGTTTTGGGTTCCTTCAGATATGTTCCCAGAAGAGGAATAGCTAGGTCAAAAGGCAGATCTATTTTTAATTTTTTGAGGTATCTCCATTCGGCTCTCCACAGTGACTGTACCAGATTACATTCCAACCAACAGTGCAAAAGCGTTCCCCTTTCTCTACATCCTCGTCAGCACTTGGTGCTTGTCCATTTATTGATGATAACCTCATTTATTTGACACATGTGAGATGGTATTTCATTGTGATTTCTGTGTGCATTTCTCTGATGATTAATGACATTGAACATCTTTTCATATGTCTATTGTCCATTTGTATGTCCTCTTTGGAGAACTGTCTATTCAGGTCCTTTGCCCATTTTTTAATTTGGCTCTTTGTTTTTTTGGTGTTTAGTTTTGTAAATACTTTATAAATTTTGTATATTAACCCCTCACCAGATGTATCGGTGAACATGTTCTCCCATTCTGTGGGTTGTCTTTTCATTTTGTCGATGACTTTCTTTGCTGTGCAAAAATTCTTCAGTTTGATGAAGTTCCATTTATTTATTTTTTCTTTTGTTTCCCTTGCCTGGGGAGATACATCTGATAAAAAATTTCTATGAGCAATGTCCAAGATTTTACTGTCTATGTTACTTTTAGGATTTTTATGGTTTGGGGTCTAACATTTAAGTCTGAACCATTTTGAATTTTTTCTTGTGTGTGGTATAAAAAGTTGTTCTAGTTTTATTTTTCAACATGTTATCTGTCCAATTTTCCCAACACCATTTATTGCATAAACTATCTTTAGCCCATTGTAACTCACATATTTTAAAACCAATAAAATACCATTTCCCAGCTTGACCTTTATAAAAAGCTTTGGATAATTCACTCGACACCTTAAAGTTTGTCTCTCTCTCTCTCTCTCTCTCTCTCTCTCTCTCTCTCTCTCTCTCTCTGTCTCTTATTCTCACTTGAGGACATGCTCATTGATTTTAGAGAGAGCAGAAGGCAGAGAGTGAGAGAGGGAGGAAAACATCAATGTGAGAGAGAAACATCTCTTGGTTGCCTCTCACACACACCCTGACTGGGACTGAATCCACAGCCCAGGCATGTGCCCTGACCAGGTATCAAAACTACCACCCTTCAGTTCACTGGATGATACTCCAACTGTTGTGGGAAAAACTCAGTTCTTCTTGGTGACATAGTTAAGAATTAAAGATCAGCACATTTATTAGTATGCATGCAAAGTTTATTAGTGATACATTCTCATGGAGAGAATGGGCCTTGCTGAGGTGGGGGGCAAAGGCATAGGGCATGGGTAAAGTCAAGGCAAGGGTGACAAGGCATCAGGTCCTTTGAGGACTTACACAGTTGGTGGGATGAGGTAAGAGAGTTACATAATGATTGGTGGGCAAAGATGGTGCCAGCTTCCCCTGGGGATGGATGTGACCACCTAAACTTAGGTATGTGTAAAGGTTTGTTTCCTAGAATTCTTATCTTTGCTCCAGACCACATTTGGTCATCTTGCTGTAAAACACATACATGACAAAAGGTAGTTAATTAAAGCTGAGGCAGTTACCTAAACTATTTATGTTTTTTTCTTTGAGGACTGTGGACCCCCTCATAAAACAGATAGTGGTCAGAGGCAGGCAATTGACCAGAGTTGTTCTATGGGCTCTTCCAGTGGACACTGTGCACTCCCTCCCACCTTCCTGTGCTATGATGGTGTTTCTTGTGATGTTCAAATCCCCTGGCGATCCTATCAGACCAGGCTCACGGCTGCCGAGTTGGTGGGTGAGGCATGTATCCATCCTTCTCCCTGCCTTGGTTTACTTTCTGTCCTACCTAATACAACCAACTGAGCCACACCGACCAAGGTTGTTTTTCTCATTTTTAAAGTTAAAATAATATTGCCTACACTTCCCAGGGCCTGTGGGAGGCTTAAGAGAGAATAAATATGTGATGTACTTCCACAGTGCCTGGCACTGGGGCGGGGGGGGGGGGTGCTTGGTAGGACCGAGCTCCCATCTACTTCCCCCGTGCCACATGACTGGAAGTTAATTATGGTATTAAGTCTTGCAAATTTGTATCTATTGTAGTCATTAACATTTGTATGATCTTTTGCACCTATTAAAAGCATTCATTATATACAGTATGATCTCTCTAAGTCACTATGTGAACATATGAGTTATGTACATGAGTAGGAGTGACCCTATTTCACAGATGAGAGAAGCCAGCTCAGATGGTCAGTTGACTTGCCCAAGGACAGTAGAATCAGCTCTCAAACTCAAGTTGGACTCTAAGTTCAGCGCTCTTCCCAGCAGGACTCCTAGCCCTGTGCCATGCCATTGGAGAAGCATGTTATTTAGTGGCTAGTCCAACAGACAGGGTACTGGGAGAGAGCAGTATGAGCATATCAAATCTAAAGCAAATCTTGGAATAACTCTCAGATAACCTTCCTCATATTATTCAGGTTAGAAAAAATCTTGTTAGATTTTTTTCTTATGATGTTTTATTTTCTAAATGTTTTTTTTTTCATCTATTTCTTTAAGTATCCATTCATTCACCAATGTTTCCAGAGTCCCTACTATGTCAAGCAGCATAATAGGTGCTGGGAATACAGAAAGCCCAAGACATGGTCTCTGCCCTCTAGGAACTCAGTGTTGCTGGGGAGATTGATGTGCAGAAAAGTAATGATAATACAGTGTGATAAGGTACCGTGTGGGAGGAATGCCCTGGGTGAAATACAGCTCCAGGGAGAAAGCAAGCGAGAAGCCTTGCAAAGGGCAAGTTCCTAGGTAGCAGGCTTCTCAGAGAAGACACTTGAATTGGGCCCTGATGGGGAGGAGGACTTAGCTACTTCCTCCAAACCCCATTCTCTCATCTGTGAAATGGTGACAATATCAGTAACTACCTCGTGTGGTTGTTAATGTATAGAAAGTGCTTAGATCCATGCCTGGCAAGTACTAAGCACTTAATACAATGGTTTTTGTTACTATTATAATTTTATTCAAGAAAAAGCCATTGCATTTTATGTCCGAGTTCACACCAGACAGCAGAATCAAACAAATTCTTTAAATTTTGGTTCTAGAGATGAATTTAAAAGGACACACATAGGAGAGAACCCCCCCAAACCCCCAGAATTTTCTGGAGAGCAGGTGCCTTTTAGTACAGGCTTCCGCCACTAGGTGAGTGTTCCAGAAACCCATCTGTATCAGTGGACCAGCTGACATGCTTGTGAGAAGCGGTGTTTAGCACCAGTGAATGTTTTTCTGAAGACTCTTTCAGTGCATTTGCCCATTTCATGATGGGTGATTTCCAAGCGCACCGGCCAGCACCACGCTGAGTGTTCGGCAGTTTTTGACAAAAACCAGCATGAACCTATGCTCCACCCTCCCTATTCACCTGATCTCATCCCGAATGACACTTTTTGTTTTTCTGGACGAGAACAGTCCTCAAAAGGGAAAGGTTTGGTGATGTGGAAGAGGTGAAACAAAAAAAAAGGCAGAAGCACTGAAAAGCATCAACATCAATGAGTTCATGAACTGTTTTGAGCAGTGGAAAACGTCTCGGTGGGTGTACTGCATCGAATGGAGAGTACTTTGAGGGTGACTGAAGTTTAAATGTGTAAGAATAAGTACACAGTTTTTTAATAAATAAATTGTGTTTCTTGGGGGCTCTCCCTCACGTATTTCAGCTCAAATTCTAGATAATACCAGGAAGAACAATTTTTTAAATTTGACTTGTAAAAGCTTGAGAGTTACATGTTTTCTGACTTCTTCCTTCCCCAATTTCCTCTACTGCCTGCGGCAGGCAATGTTAAAATGGTGTTCTGATGTCCTCACCAGAAACTGCTGTGTTATCCAGAGTCCTTCTGATGTGTCTGAGAGAGTTAATCTCATTGTGACTTTTTTCCCACTAACCTGTGGGGTCTGGTTGACCCTTGCTAAACTGTGCTCCTTCACCCTGGATGACGACATGTCTAATTGCAATGTGAAAAGACGTGGGAGTCACGGAGACTCTTAACTCAGGAGGGACAGTATTTAAAGATACTCGGAGTCATCCTCAGAAGCAAGCTTATCCGCTGGTGGAAGGCCTCCTCAGGGCAGGTCACTTCTGAAAGTCCTGTAGCTGCTTTAGACCTTTATGGAAATAAATCTTCCTGTCAATCATATTCATCCCATGAATATGGGATGATGGTGTTTATCATCCCATTTCTTTTTAGTCTCTTAAATTGCCTCAGTAAACTCAACAGCCTGGTTTTGGAGGTATATGCATACCCTGTAGAAGAAATTCTGGGGAATGTTACTGATGTCATGTTGTGAGGATGGAATGACAAACTCAGGAGTAAGACTCCTGAGAAGCAATGAGGACTAGGGTTGCTTTGTTATGCCTTTTCTGAGAGTGGGGATTCAGATAAGTTAGTGGCCTAAAGTGAACTTAGCCCAGTGTTTTATCTGACTTCCTACTTGATAACAGTTCACGTCTTTAAAGCCCAGTCTGGAGAGCAGGGCTCAGCTGGAATTTAGAATATCCACAGAATGAGTTGGTGTGCCAACTATACCACATTTTCCCTCTTGAGAGAGAAAAGGCTGGGCTGAGAGCAATAGTGTTCAGCCCTAGTGGGGCCAAAAAACAGAGCACTTGAGAAAAAATAAAAAAAAAAAAAAACTCTGTGACTGAATTGCACATTGATAGAGGGATCTGTTTAACCTTCTATCAGGCCTCTAATTTAAATATTTCAGTCTTCTTCTTTATTTCCTAGGCTTAACTAGGAATAAATAATCTAGATGACACCTTTGACATAAAACGTGAAAAAAGTTGATGTGCATACTTGAATGTGGTTAAGACATGTAAGCTTGCCCTGTAAAAAGCACTGACATATTCAATCCCTATATATTCTATTGGTGACAGTAATCTTATATATTTTATTTTTAATACCCTCTATTGTCATTTTTATGAGCATAACTTTCAATATTGTTAACAAAACTGAAATCGCAACAGAAGCAATTAAGGTTGACTTGCAGAGAAGTTAGGTATCCTGGCAGTTACTGTGCAATACATCAGCTCCTGGGAGAGGGGGAAAACACCGGTCTTACCACGTACTGTGTTCCATATTGTTTACGTAGCACTTGTCTGTACTGGCCAACAGTGAAGAGTATAAAAATGTACAATACTTTCAGGTATAAGGCTTACTGATACTTTATTTGTATTATTATTAGTACTACTGTCAATGATGTTTAAGAAATTCTTTAAATTTCCAAAGAATAACCATTATCTTTGCTTATTCAAAGATATTTAACTGTGTGCTCCAAATATGCTGAAACTAAATTATACAAATGACTAAGGGCAATGGAAATAAATATCAGTGTAAATATTTGACAAATTGTGAAAGAGATTTTTTTTCTATTGGATTAAAACACTTGGACTTTGTGATTTGAGATTTGTTTTAAAATTTAGCTCATTTGTTTATACATTAAAAAGTTATCTTAAGTTCATTGCTTCATAGCTTCAGAAAGATTACTTCATTTTAAACCCCTCCATTTAGTAGGAGGAATAAGAAATTATGAGCATAAATACTTATTTATTTATAAGATAGGTAAATTTGTGGAGGCAAAATATGTGTGAAGTTAAAACTCAAATTTCTGCTCTAGGCTTTGGTTCAAGTTCAGTATCACCATTACTATCTATGTGAAATTAGACAAGTAATTAGATTTCTCTAAGCTTAAGTTTCCTCCTTTATAAAAACGGAAATAGCAAAATGTTCTCATACAGTTGCTAGAAGAATAACTAAGATGCTTAGGAGACTACTTACTCATAATAAGCATGCAATGAATGAGAGCTCTTACTGAAATTATTTGGGATAAGGAAGTTTAAGTATACTAAGGAACAGCAAATTCTTATGACTCAATTTCAAGTTTATTAAATGTTCTAAAGAAAGATTGTCTTTTAAAATAAACAAACATTTTTTTCATCTTATAATGTCTATGGAATCCTGTAAAGCCAAGAATATAATCCTAAGAATCAATGCACAATCCATGTTTGTTGTGTCATAATACAGGATAATACTGTTAGACTTTTCTGTTTTTATTTTAGAGAACAACTGTAAACTAAAGGGTAGAGATTTAGGGAAGCTAACTCTATTTCTTGGCTTTCTTTTAAGTTTGGTGCTCAAAAAACAAACCATCTAAAACTGTCACAACCACAGAAATGATGAAATTGTATCTGTCTACAGAAAATGGGTGATAACAGTCTAGTTGGCATAGAGAGTAAAAATGACAGCGGCATATTAAACATATGGTAGCTAAAAAAATGTGCTTTTAAAGCATGATTATTTATATTCAGAGCCAACTCTATTTTTCTTCAGCTTTTGTAATTATCTGTATTTATCATCACTGTCTATGTCTCACCATGTCCTCAGTGTTTTCTGAGAAAATGGGCCCCAAATAACTCATGTGGCCTAAACTTTCTTTGGCTCAAGCCATATATAGCAATGGAGACAAACCCTGATATTCTGGCCCTGACTGTGATCAGTGACTGACACCTGAGCCAATATCAGCCCTGTATGAGCATGTTGGGGTACTGGGGGAGGCCGACTACAACAGAGGAGGCTTGGGTGTCAGCTGCCATTGGGACTGATACAAACTGGATGGAGGCAACACATCAAGTTAGATACTGAGATGAACAAATGAGAGGGACATCAGTGAGAGTGAAATCCTTGTGTTTACATTGTACAGTGGTCCAAACTGCATTGAATCTTTCCTCCATGAGGCCAGCCAAACATTCCAGTCTTGAAAGCACTTGGAAACAGATGCAGTGGGACTGCAAGAAATTGCATCCTATGATCACATCCTGGGAGGATGTTGGAACAGCGAGGGCTTTGGGGACTAGATACTGTTCTGTGAGCTCTTTGGTCCAATGCCAGAGCTGTTTCTGCTTCTTGTTGACGCTTGAGTTTGGGTTCCTTTGCAATTCTGGCCCTCTTGAAATGCGCCCCAAGTGTGTGCCGATTCTGAAGCCTGAGCACCCAGGTCCCATTCCTAGCTGCTCCCACTAACCACCAGGGTGATCAGATAGTTGCTTGTTAACTTTTTGTAATAATAATTCAATAAACATGTAAGAGGACCCATTCTCAGTCATGATGTTCTGATGCAGTGATGTATCATTATCATTCATGATATCATTCACCAGTTTTTAAATAATGAAGTTCACAAACGGACTCACTTATAAAAACAAATTAAAGCATTTTCAATTTCTCTCAAAAGTGCTTTTCAAAAAGGCAGCTTTACTGAATGAAGTATAATTGACCTACAGAAAACTACACATTTAAAGTGTACAATAGAGTAAGTCTTAATATATGTTTATATATGTGTAACCATATGACAATCAAGATAATAAATATATACACCACCCCTGAAAGTTTGCTCATGATGCTTTATAGCCCTTGTTGCTGGTCCTTCATTCTGTCTTGCTTCCCAGGCAACCAGTGATCTACTTTCTGTTATGTAGATTAATTTGCATTTTCTAGAACTATATATAAATAAAATCATACAATGTGCATTTTTTTTACTTCTTTCACTCAGCATAGTTACTCTGAGGATTATCTTTGTGTGTATTAATAGTTTATTTATCATTGAGACGTGTATGATGGAGTCTGTGCAGAAAAAGTCCAGCCACTATTAATACAATGAAAATGATTTGCTTGACATCAGTGTAACCTGGCAGCCAAGGAGAGTGGACTGGAAGGCACATATGTGAACAATGAGGACTTCACTGTACCAGTCAGTGGGGGCAGTAGACACTGTTGAGTGAGCATGTGTACTGTGTGGCCATCGCATTCAAAAGGGCTGAGTGAGTAGAACAACAAATCTGCATCAGATTTTGTGTTAAGCTTGAACATTCTTTCATGGAAACTATTTTGGTGATTCAGAAGGCCCCAATTATGGGCAACTGGTGATTGGCAGCTTCATCACGACAATGCGCCATCTCATGCATAATAGCTCATGTAGAGTTTTTAGGCAAAGCATCAAATTGCCCAGGTTACTCAGGCCCCCTACAGCCTAGATTTGGAACTTTGTGACTTCTGGCTTTTCCCAAAGCGAAAGTCACTTTTGAAAGAGAAGAAATCTTAGACTGTCAATGAGATTCAGGAAAATATGATGGGGCAGCTCAGAAAAATATGACGATGGCAATTAGGAAGACTTTGCGAGGTCTCAAGGTGCCTACTTTGAAGGGGACTGAGGCATCATTGTCCTATGTACAGTGTTTCTTCTATCTTGTGTCTTCTTCAGTAAATGTCTCTATTTTTTGTATTACATGGCTGGATACCTTCTGGACAGACCCCATATATATGGATATATGCATATGCTATCATTTATTTATTCATTAACTTGGTGAACATTTGGATTATTTCCAGTTTTTTGGCTTTTACAGATAAAGCTGCTAAGAATATTCACCTACAATTTTTTTGTATAGACATAGCTTTTATCTGTCTTCTGGGGTAAACATTTGAAGTACAATGGCTAGATCATATGGTAGATCTACATTACACTTTTTAAGAAATAGCCAATCTGCTTTTTAATTTTTGTTTCATTACATATTTTTGTCAGTAGTGTGTGAGAATTGCTTCACATCCTTGCTTACACATGCTCTAATCAATCTTTTTCATTTTAGCAGTCATTTTAGTAGGTGTGTGGTAATATTTCATTGTGTTTTTAATTTGCCTTTCCTTAATCACTAATAATGTTGAGCATCTTTTCATGGCTTATTTGCTATCTGTATATTTTATGATGAAATTTCTCTTTAAATATTTTGCCCACTTTCTATTGGATAGTTTTCTTGCTATTGACTTTTGAGAGTTTTTTAAAACACATTCTGGATATAAATTCTTTATCAAATATGTGATTTGCAAATATTTTCTCTCAGTCTGTGGCTTGTCTTATTCTCTTAAAAGTATCCTTGGAAGAGCTGTTTTAAATTTTAATGAAGTTCTATTTATCAATTTGTTCTTTTGTGGGTAATGTTTATTTTTATACTAAAAATCTTCACCTATTTGAAAAACATGATGTTTTTCTCTACTGTTTTCTTCTAAAAACTTTATCATTTTAGGCTTTATATTTTAGTCTACAGTCTATTTTGAATTAGTTTTTGTATATGATATGAGGTATGGATCAAAGTTCATTTTTGCATATGGTAGAGAATTGGCATTGTTGCTGTCTTTTCAGGCTGGTAATATAAGAAAACTACCATAGAATGGATGGTTTATAGAAAATAGAAATTTATTTTCTGGAGGCTAGGCTAGAGAGTCCCTGTTCAAGATGTTGGCAGATTTGGTGGTTAGAGAGAGCCTGTTTTCTGGTTCATAGGCTGCTTTTTTCTCAGTGGCAGAAGGGCCAGGGCAATTCTCTGGGGCCTCTTTTATAAGGACACTAATCCTGTTCATGAGGACTTTATCATCATGATCTAATCACCTTCCACAGGTCCCACCACCAAATACCATCACACTGGGGATTAAGTTTCAATATATGACTTGGGGAAACAGAAACCCTTTTATAGTAGACATTTTAGAAATATTCAAGTTGTTGACCCATGAATGTGATATATCCCTTTATGTATTTGGTTCCATAATGTCTAAGTCATTTTTGTGTATTGAGCAGTTTTCAGTATTCAATTTTTGTTAGATTTCTACATTTCTACATTTTGATGCTATTATAAACAATATTTTTTAACTCCCATTTCTGTTTGCTCACTGCCCAGCATACATACAATTGATTTTTCTATGTTGAACTTGACTCTTGACTCTTTGGTAAAAAAAAAATCTGTTATTTGTTCCAATATTTTGGCAGGTTTCAGTAGATAGATGATCATGCTGCTTGAGAATAAAGATAGTTTTCCTCCTTTCTTTCTAGTATGGATGTCTTTTATTTCCTTCTTTTGTCTGTTGCCCTGGCTAGAACCTCCAATATAATAAAACAAAAATGGTAAGAGCAGACATACTCATCTCCTTCCTAATCTTAGGGAGAAGACATTCAGTCATTCAGCATGATAGCTGTAGGTGTTTTAAAGATGTAGGTGTGTTGTCAGGTTGAGGAGATTAATTTCAATTTTTAGTTTGCTGAGAGGTTTTATCAGGAATGTATGTTGGGTTTTTTTTCAAGTGCTTTTCTGTATCTTTTGAGATGATCATATGCTTTTTGTTTTTTAGTTTGTTAATGTGATAAATTACATAAATAGTTTTTTAATGTTAAATCAATGTTTCACTCCTTGGATAAACCCTACTTGGTCATGATGCATTACTTCTTTTATATATTGTTAAATTTCTTTGATAAAATTTTCTTGAGAATAATAGCATCTATGTTCCTGAGAAATATTATACTATAGTTTTAATTTTTTGGTAATTTTGGTATTATGATAACGCTGGTCTCATGGAATGAATTGGGAAGTTTCCTTTTATTTCAATTTCTGGAAGAGTTTGTATAGAATTGGTGTTATTTCTTCCACAAATCTTTGAAAGAATTCACCAGTAAAGTCATCTAGGCTTGAAGTTTTCTTTGTGGGAAGGGGTTGAAAAATAAATTCAATTTTTCAGTAGATACATGGCTATATAGCTTACCTACTTTTTGAGTGAGCTTTGATACATTATGTCTTGAAAAAATTTTCCATTTCATTTACATTATAAAAATTATTGGTATAAAGTTCTTGATAACATTATCTTAAGTCTTTTTAGAAATCTATAGAATTCGCGGTGATTCCTGAGACTGATAATTTATGTCTCTGTAATGTAGAATTTTACCATTTTCATCTTTCTTCTCAAGAGCCAACTTTTCATTTCATTTATTTTGTCTATTGTTTTCAGTCCTCTATTTCATTGATTTTCTTTCTGATCTTCACTATTCCCTTTCTTTTACTAACCTTGGGTTTAATTTGCACTTCTTTACCTAGTTTCTTAAGGTGCTCATTAATGTCATTGATTTGTGATCTTCTTTTCTATAATAGGAGATTAGTGGTATGCCTTCCCTTCTAAGTAATGCTTTCATAGAGAATTCCACAAATTTTTGATACATTGTGTTTTCATTTTCATTTGGTTCAAAACACTTTATAATTTTTTTTTTAGTTTCTTCTTGGACCCATGGGTTATAGAAAAGTAGTAGAACAGGCGTAGGAGGATGAGAGCTGGAGGGTCAGCTTAGGAGTTGCCGATACTGTCTGCGGGGTGGGTGGCAATGAGGCAGAGAAAGATGCTGACGAACGCATGGTTGCGGGAATGGACAGAGGAGAGAAACTAGAAACTGGAGTTCCAACCTGATCCCTCTGTGTTCTTGGTGGAGACACAGGTAAGGATATCCACTATGAGTAAGAGGAGAGGTAACTCGAATGTGGTGAATGGTTGAGCAATCTTTCTGGGGAATGATATGGAGAGAGAACTATGAACATAAAGACTGATCATTAAAGCAGTAGCTTACGATGAAGGCCATGGATTTGTAGAAGCACGTGGCACAGTTTTCGGCTGCTTCGCCCCGTTCCTTGCGTGTCAGGTTCAGAGGGAGCAGACAGATGTAGAAAAGCTTCAAGTTCAGAATTTCAATGGACTCATTTGGAGGAAGGAAAATGAAACAAGAAAATTGAACTTATTGACAAGAGGATAATTGAAGACTTGGTTTCAGTTGAAAAAGGAAGGGAAGTGAATTGATTAGGGGAAATGGGTACATGGGAAAATGGGTCAAGGGACTAATATTTTTTAATGAGGTTGAAAAACAAGTTTAAAGGAATTGACAGAACAGGAAGTTTATATTATGTGGTCAGGCTGTGGGATATTGGAGATTAAGTTTTAATCAGTGAAGTAATTCTGTGGAATGACAAGTTTCAGGGTGTGGGTATGTATGTGGGTGACAGAATTGGAGTAGAGTTGAAAGTTATTGGAGCGAGGAGGCCTCGGGATTGTGGGAAAAAGTCACTTTATGGGGCATGCACATAGACTCTGACACCAGCCAGGGTGAGGGCAAGGTCAGGGGTGGAGAGCGTGAGTCAACTGCCATGTAATGTTTGGGGATGAATGCCAGGGGTTGGTTAATGACAATAAGAAAAAGGCATTTACAGTTGTATACTAGAAGGCATAAACCAGCAGAGAATGCTGGCTCACCTGCAATCTCCATGGCAAGCATTAGCAGAGACCAAAAGTCACTGCTAATGTGGGCCTTGGAAGAGAAGAGTACCCGAGGGGAAGTCTAAGTTTAAGTTCAGCAGGGAAAGATCCCCTTTTGCAGAATAAAAATGCAATGGACTTTGATGATCAGAAAGTGGGGTTCTAGAGGAGGCAGCAGAAAGACGTGGGAATGAACAAGGGATGTGGGCATTTGCTCCTCCCCTGAGTCAAGTATTAGTTTGGTGTTATGACTGGAGGGCCTTACCTTTGGGACAGATACTGAAGGTATCAGGGATGTGAGGCATGGCATTGTTCATAGATCTCACGTTTCCAAAAGAAATTTTCATGTGAATTTTCTTCAGTGTCGAAACTAATGTTTCAAACGATACGGGAAGCAATCTGTGAACTTGCCGACTTTAAGAACTCTTTCAGTTCGGGGGAGTGTAACTACATTCCATTTCAAATATCAATGACTAAAGTATTTTTTCTTCCTGATGACTAAGTTGTCATCAGAGAATGTCTCATGGTTATTGTTCCTCAGCTTCCCTGTGATAAGGCCTGTGTAGAAGAGAGGGATCCTGGGAAATGTGAGCAACCACGGGGCTTCAGCCGAATCCCTGAGACGATTCTCTGTGGAATCCCTGTGTCCTGTGATCGTTCATTTTTCTGTCTCCTTAACTATCTCTCTATTATGTGCTAAACTAACCCTTCGTTGGGAGGTCACAATATGAGGTGTCTGAGGAGGGGTTTACCTTCCTCTCCTCAGGTATACCATTAGAAACACTGTATTTCTTTACTGATAAGATAGTTTTCTCTGAATTAAGTTCACTGTTTTTCAGAAGAACTAAGATGTAAAATCGTGCACCACGTGAAAATCATAGGATGCAGTAGCCGCCCCAGCATTGTTTACCTGACATCAGCACGTTGAGTCAATTGCTTTGCTTGTGTATACCTCAGTCTCCTCTGCCTCGAGGCACAGTTAATAACACAGGACTCACTTTGCAGGGTTGATGTGACCTTCACAGTTGTTGTGCGTGAAGTTCTTAGTCCACACCCTGGCATACAGCAGGTATTTAATAAATGGAATGGTTATTTAATCAGAATCATTATGCCAGAATCATGCATAGGTTTAAACACTAGTAAACTCACTGCATCTTCACAGCAATTCTGTGAAATGACTATTAATGACATTTGACAAGTAAGGAAGTTGAAGGTCAGTGTGATTCCCAAGTTCAAAGGTCAGCACGTAGTAAATTCCAGAACTCAGACTTGGCTTAAGTCTGTTTCATTCTATACCCAATGCTTCTCCCAATACAGTTATATCATCCTAGGAAAATTATTTAGAATTTAGAGAAGAAAATTTCAAATATTTTGCTGTTGCTGTGGCTTATTGGAATCCTGACTGCCAGATGATTTCTTGGGTCATTCTCAAGCTCCTTATGCAGAACCATAGGCTCTTTCATCTTATGCAGTTTTCAGGGGCACAAAGATATATCCAAACTAATTTCCTAGGTAAGGAGAATCATACCCAGAGCAGATGGTTGGTTACTCTTAGAGAGCTCAGGATTCAGCTTAAATTAGATCATCAGAGCTAAGCTGAGGAAAGCCATGGCTGATTTGAAATATCAAGAGCAAAGACTAGAAACCTGAAAAATCAGAAATATCATACAATTACCCTTTTCTGATGCAAGCACATCAGAATTCATTTCATTAGCAGTACACAGAGGCTCCCCACTGAGTTCCTTAATTACAACACGGGGGCACTTTGTAAAAACAGGAGGGCGATGCCATTTCTGGCAATTCATTAATCATGGGATTTCACTTCCCCTCTTGGGTGGACATTTTATTGCAGACCAGGGTAGGGTTTTTGCTGGACATGCAAACTCCCTCTATTCATTTAATTATCAAACATGACAAGCTCCATAATGCTCCAGGGGTAATTTTTAATAATCTACAGACTTTCATTACTTAACACTCTTTCCCACCCCAAGCCTGAATTAGTGCTATGTTTCTAATATTACCTACAGAAACACAGCTTTGAACTGTTTCCTGAGCTTCAGAAGGGATCCTGGAGATCATGGAGATCTATCCCTTTATGGTATAAATGAATAAACCAAGGCCTCGAGGTGTGATGACGTTTTTTTGACATTGCATGGCCAGATAATATGCAGGTAAAAACTGGAAAGATTGAAATTTGAGGTGAATCAGTGTCATGAGATGGGGCCAACTTTGGAGAGGGATATGGAAATTTTGGGGGTGATGGTGAAGGAAGAGGAATTATTTAACCTCCGTGAGTTTCTCTGCCTTCTCTGTCAAGTTTCTCAATATCTGTCTTGTGGGATATCTGGCATGTGGGGTGTGCTAAATGCATGATAGAATTTACAAATTTGCCTTTGATGTCTACATCATCAAATTTCAAATGAAAGAGACATTCGCTCCACTTCGTATCTCTAGCTGAACTCATTGCCCTTTAATAACCAACTCAATCCATATCAGTTTTGGAACCAATCTGGATTATGACAATAAGCCCTCACAGTCTCTTACTGCTATAGATTTAGACAGCCTGGAGAGAGCCTTACTCTTATCTTTATGTCTGCCTCACCTTCAGCCTGCCCCTTACTCCTCTGCCATATCCCACACCATGATGCCAGGCCGTCATGCTTGAGAAATGGGTATATCCAGGTTCCTGTCTCATTCTCTTCAGAGCATTCCTGAGCCCACTGCTATTCCTATTCATCTCTCACCTCAGCATTTTTGGCTGGAGCCATAACCTTAACTGAGTGGAGTCAGTCTTTATCTCAGTCCCATTGGTGATTAGCTATAGCCAACCCTAGTAATCCCAAATGTACCCTCAGGTGCACGTGAGTTTCTCTGCATCTCTCCCAGTCCCAGGTAGAAGTAGGTACTTGGAAATGTTGAGTGCTAGAGTGATGTGGAATTGCACGGTCACACTTGCTCCCTTGCCTGCAATAATACATTGCTCTTTTCTGTGTAAGAATATGAAGAACCCAGGTTTTTTCCTACCTGAGTCATCTGAGCACCTGAAATTTCTCTCTTATGATTCTGGGGTTCATGTCCAGTGGGACTCTCTTTAAATAACTTCAAACAATCTATCTGGGTCCACTAGATTCCTATTTTCCTCGTTTCTAGACATGGAGTGAGGATTAGTGTGGAATTTTGCTCCTTTTCTAACAGCTGGCTTTAACAGAGTCCAGACCACATCTATTCGGTGATTGATACTCATGTGCCCTTATGGGGCATATGGGGTGGTTATGGGGCTGCGCCTTACTTGATTCCCCAAATGAGGTCACCTCTTAATCCCACATGTGACTTGAACGTGGAGGAATGAACTGCCTCTGTGCTCTTCCCACTCCTTTGGATTTGGTCTTACATTGTCAACTGGTGAGGTAAAAATAGTATTTTCATACTTTTGGCCTCAAGATTTGACAAAAGTACTACAAGACACCAAGTATCAAATACATAGATCTTGCATGATTTTTCCCAATGTATGTACAAGACAGTAAACTCTATAAACCATTATAAAACTACCCTATTTTGCTTATATCAAAAATTTAACATTTTATAGATAAACTTTTTTCCTTCATTCAAAATGGCAATAGTGTTGATGAGTCTCATAGTGGGAGGTTATTGGCAACAGAAAATATCTATTTTGTTGAATAGAAAAAAGCCAGTAAGAAAACTTATGTTACTTTTCAACTACTAATGTTCATCTCCAGGCGTATTTGAGGAGTAACAACATGGAGTAGCTTTCTTAGCTTTTATCTTGACCCCAGCTCTCAGGCGAATCACTTGGATCATAAAGATTAGGTTGCTTATCACTGCTGGTGGCTCTTGTCTTTTCCCATCTCACTCTCTTTTGCCAGGATTATGGGGAAGACTGAAACTGCTTTGCTGAAATTCCAACGATGCAATATCTTATACATATGGTCATGCCAGATAGAAACTCTATTAAAATACTGATTAGTAAAAGGGCAGGGTTATAGGCTGTTCAAAAACCACTGCAATTCACAGTCCTCCCTTGGTGCTGATGTCTCCCTTACTTTCTTCTTCTCCTTCTATCCCCTTCCCCCTCGTCTTCCCCCTCCTGCCCCTCCTCCTCCTCCTTCTTTCTTTCCAATTGGATGAAGTGTTGAGACTGGGACTTCAGCTTGTAAACCATCATAGCCAGTAAGGCAGTGAGGTGTAGCTGTGCTCCAGGGAGGCCAGACACATAAGGGTAAAAGGCAACCACATCTCTTCCTAGTTTTGATTGGGTTACAGCTACTCCAGATTCATGAGCACATTGTTTAAACTTGCTTCTCCAAAGTCCCATTAATTTTTGCTATTGGTTCATCTCCTGTTTCCAAACATGATCTCATCCCAAGTTTTGCCCAGCAGTTAGCAACTCGAAAGCATTTTATTTTCTCAGTCCAAGAGAATCAGCATGGAAGATACCCGCGTTGGTGCTTGTTTAGGAGCTTTGCAGATGAATCGTTAGAGTGCAAGGGTTTGGTATGGATGGCTGGCCAAGTAATTGTCTGGAGATATCTTGTGTCAGAATGCAGGACTTTGCATAGAATTAAACCCATGACAGACACATGAACTTCTCATTTGTGAGTGATCAAAATTATGTAGCCTTGTTCTCTCTTCTGAATTCTTTTGGTATGTCTCTCTCCCTAGGTACCCTTCCCTGTTATTCCAAAGATGATATAGGGATAAATTCAAAGCCATGGGCTGAGGACTGACTACAGGGCCACATTTTTATTCAGGGTTTGAACTACCACCTTTATTCTCCAAAGGTCTACCAGATTTTTCTGTTTCTCTCCTCTCGAATGACAAGGAAACTGAGCTAATTAGCCCGAAGTTAAGTGACTTGTGCAAGTGGCCACACGAGTCACTTCCAGACTATGAACTCTAAGTTGTATCACAATACAAGCCTCTGAAGATCAAGCATCTCTTTTTTGCCTAACAGATAGGCATGTTGCCTTCAGTTTTATGATGTCTTTTTTTTTTCATTTTGAACAGATGCTACAGTTACTTGAGTCCGTGGTGAGTTCAAGCTGTTATCCCTCATTAGGAGGGCAGTAGTACCTTGTGTTCACTAACTCCCAGGTCTGGATGCCCCCAAACTGCAACACCAACACCAGGTCCAGTTTCTAGTCTGAAAATGTCAACTCGTCTGATTGAACTTACACTGACTAACTTAAAGGCTGATGGAGAGGAGTCGAAGAGAACGAAAGTAGAGCATTTCTTCCAAATTTTTTGATGATTAAAAAAGAGAGGAGAGACACATGTAAAGGATCTCTCTGGCAGTGAGTTTAGGGGAGAGCAGGAAGAAGGAGCAGCAGGAAGGAATGTGCCCGAGGAACTGGCAAGGGAGGTTTGACCTGTGATTTGAGTTTTTATACTTGATCTGTGCATGGTTGGAACTTTTCAGATATGCCAGAGGGAAACAAAAAGTAAGTCCAGAATTTCCTCTCAGCTGCAGGAGGAGAACGACGGAGAAATACCTCCCTTTTCTTCATCCCCCTACAAGCTGACTATACACAAAGTGTGCTAGCTACCCTCATTGGAAGAATTATCACTAAGGCTTCTCTAGCTCTTTCTAGGTACATGTGCTAAATGCTTTACACATCTCATTTAACCCTCTTCACAACCCTACCAGGAAGGTGGATTAATGTCCCCATTTTGAAGATGTAGAAGCTAAAGTTTATAGAAGTTACGATGCTCCAAGTCCCATGGCTAGTAAGAGGAAGGTGGGGCTTAGAATTCATTCGGCCCAACTCCAGACTGTATGCCCAGAAGCACCTCCGTCGCTTTCTATAGTCTCAGCAAAAGATCAGTCCTGTGCTCCTTCAGTGGCTTTGCTTGTCCAGTGACTGAATACTGACAAGATAGCTCTGGGTCGGCAAGAAGCAGACACATCTGCCCTGTAATAGGTTACTTACCAGGCCAATCATGTTTACTAGGGCATAGGAAACTTACATTTGTATTCAAATGTTATTTGTACAAGATTAAAGAATAACGTTATTAACATAAATACAATTAGAGAAGAGAGCATTTCAATGTCAGTTGGTTCATCAGTAAGCATCTATTAACATCACACTGTGTCATTCAATTTGTACAGAGTGCTCGGGTTTGGAGTGGTGTTTCAATGGCACACATAGGCCCTTGACAAAGAACTCCTAACCTCCACAAGATGACATGAAGCTTTTAAGGGTCATGAGGCATCTTTTGCATATATTTACGTGCTAAGTGCTGTGATTGTGTTAAGGATGCTCAGGGAAGGGAAGGGTTTGTGTGGATCTTTAGTGTACTATTTGAGGAGTGCAGAACTACCATGTCTTAGAAAATGGAAAGAATTTAGAAGGCGGAGGGAAATGAGGCACCGAGGAGAAAAATTGTTGCGATTCTGTGCTGATTGCCTTTCCTGTGGTGAACAGGACAGAAAAGGGGGGCGCTGCTGGAAACATTGGAGTGGGCTTTTACTACCTATCAGAGCGTGTGCTGACTCAGCTTATCACCTTCTGTGTCAATACCAGGATGATGAATAGAGTGCCTCAAATTCAATTTTATGTGTTGTTTGCCAAATGTTAAGAGTTTAAAGTCTTATATAGTAATGCCTAGTGTATTAACCCATTGCAGTAACTCCAGCTGACTTTACTGACGCTTCTGATATAAAATGTGAGTTTTCCCCCACAGCAACCAATTCTTCACTTTCTGGACACCATGTGGGTGTCCTGCAATTTAATGCAACTCTGATATTAACTCAAGAGTTAACACAGACCCCACAGGCTAAGGGCTCACTGACACAAGACTGCTCCCACTTCAGATGCTCAGTGAAAGTCCCAGAACTCTTGTACTTCTACCAACTGGCTCTAAGTTGGAGAGTCCTATGACCCCCTACCTCAGGTTGATAATTTACTATAATGTCTCACAGAACTCAGGGAAGCACCTTACTTGCTGTCACCAGTTTATTGTAAAGGAGACAAATGAATAGCCAGATGAAGAGGTATTTAGGGCAAGATCTGGAAGATGCTGAACACAAGAGCATCCATTCCTGCAGAGTTGGAGTGCACCGCCCACATAAAATTGTTCGCCACTGCTCCCTAAATTCTGTCATTTAGGGATTTTTATGCAAGTCCCACTATGTAGCAGGAGGATTAAGGCATTGGCCCTCGGTAATTGAACTCAATCTGCACCCCTCTTCCCCCCTTGGAGGTCTGGAGGTGGAGCTGAAAGTTTCAAGCTTCTAATCAAGGTTTGGTGTTCACAGCGACCGGATGTCATCCTGAAGCTGTCCAGAAGGCATCGTCTCATTAGTATATCAAAGCCATTTATATCACTCAGGGCATTCCAAGGGTTTTAAGAACTCTTTGCCAGGATCTAGGAAAAAGACCAAATATATATTTCTTATTATATCACGATATCACAATTATCAAGGTATGTAATCAAGTTTTTTTTTTAACAAAACAATTCTAAATTATAGTTCTCTCTGGGGGAAAGTCAGAATGGCATCTCCGCTCTTCAGCAGGGTGAGGTAGATCTGTGGTAGGTCCCCACTGCTCAGGGTGATGAAGGGGTCCAGGAAATCTCTTTTTGTAGCTCTGTGCAGACAGATTTATCTTTTTCTCATCTGTGTTCTCTCCTTTTGCATTTTATGCACAGCTGTTTCTGATCATCCCTTAAAGCATCTCTCCCATGGTGTTATATTGGTCAAGGCAGTTAAAGGTCTGCACAGGTTCATGAAAAAGGAAAGTACACCCACCTTCTTGATGGGTATTACCATCACATTTAAGAAGAGGCATGTAGGATAGAGTATGTATCCATGTGACCGTCTTTAGAAAATGTAACATGCCACAACATGGAAAGCATGTAACCATACAAAGTGTTCACAGAGATGAACTATTACTAATTTTACTAAATAAATACTTTCTTTAAGAATGGACCAATATATCTTCCTTTGGTTAGAGCTTCAAACTGTAGTAAAATACCTGTTTATTTGAGAATGGTCGGTTTGAGCTTGTTTTGTCTGGGCCTATCTGCTACCTACCTGGATCCCTTGAAATGGAAGTTTTTAAATTTTACCTTTTATTTTAAAATCATTTAAAACTTAAGAGAAGTTTTAAGGTAGTACAAAAAGCTAACTCTCTAAACCCATCTGGATTTATCTGTTTTAACATTTTGCCTCATTTATTTTTATTTTCTCTCTCTTTTTGTCTCAGTCTTTGCTATAATTTTAGCATGAGTTTCAGACATGATTCCCTTTTACCCCTCATAAACCCAGAGTACCATCATCAAATTCAGGAAGCTGAACATTCATACAATGCCATTATTTAATATATAGACTATATTCAAATTTTAACAATTGTCCTAATAATGTTTGTACATAGTTTATTTTTTCCTCTGGACCAGGATCCAATCCAGGATCATAAATTGTGTTTAGTTGTCATGTCTCTTCAGTATCTCTTCATCGGGAACAGTCCCTCAGCTTCGTCTATCATGACACTGGCATTTTTGAAGTTTACAGGCCAAATGTTTGGTATAAGCCTCAGTTTGGGCTTGCCTTGGCTTCTCTCATGGTTACGCGAGATTGTAAATTTTTGGCAAGCCTATCATTAAAGTGGTGTGTGTTCTTACCAGTGTATCGCCTCAGGGGGCACGTGTTTTCAATTTATCTCATGGTCGATATCACTGAGTTTCATTATTTGTATGCGGTGGTGACCGCCAGGTACATCCACTGTGGAACTTCTACTTCTTTTTGTAATCCATAGGGACGTATGTTGAGACTATTTAATATTCTGTCTTCTCTAAAGTTTCACCTAATAGTTTTAGCATGATGCATCTTAGCAGAATCAGTTGCTGCGATGATAGTTTCAAAAAAGATGATTTTTTAACTTTTATTATTTCCTCTACTTTTATTTTTCCCCAGTATTATTGAGGTGTAATTGACAAATAAAATGGTATGCATTTAAACCATACAGCATGATGATTTGATGTGTGAATGCATTGTGAAATGATCACCACCATCAGGTTAACTAACCCATTTATCACCTCCCAGTTACCTTTTTTGTGTCTGTGCTGCGAATGCTTAAGATTTACTTAGCAATTTCCAAGTATATAACACAGTGCTATTAACCGTAGTTACCACGCAGCACATTAGACCCCAGAGCTTATTCCTTTTATCACTAAGGGTCTACACTCGGGACTAGCATCTCCCATCTCTGCACCCCCTCCTCACCTAGCCCTTGGTAGCTAACACTCTGCTCTCTGTTTCTATCAGTTCGACATTTAAAAAAATTCCGCAGATAAGTGAGATTACACTGTGTTTGTCTTTGTGTCTGGCTTATTTTACTTAACCTAATGTCCTCCAAGTTCATTCATGTTGTCACAAATGGCAGGATTTCCTTCCTTCTTGTGGCTGAAAACTATTCTACTGTGTGTGTGTGTACATACACAGGTTCCTGCCACGTTTTCTTTACTCATTCATTTACTAATGTGCCCTTAGGTTCTTCCATATTCTGGCTATTGTGAATAATGCTGAAATGAGATATTGTTTTACTTCCTTTGGGTATAAACCTAGAGGTAGAATTCCTGGATCATATTGCAGGTCTATGTTCCATTTTTTGAGAAACCTCCATACTGCTTTTCATGGTGGCTGCACCAACTTACATTTCTATCAACAGTGCACAAAAAGTTCCCTTTTCTTCACATCTTCACCAACTCTTGTTATGATTTGTCTTTTTAATAATGGCCATTCTAACAGATGTGAGATAATAGCTCATTGTGGTTTTAATTTGCATTTACCCGATGATAAGGGATTCTGAGTATCTTCATGTACTCATTTGCCATTTGTGTGTTTTCTTTGGAAAAATATTTATTCAGTCTCTTTGCCTATTTTTAAAATTGGAATTTTTTGCTAATGAGTATATGAGTTTCTTATATATATATATTGGATATTAACCCCTTATCACATATATGATATGCAAATATTTTCTCTCATTTTGTAGGCTGCCTTTTTACTTGGTTGATTCTTTTCTTCCATTTTTATTATCTGGCATTCTATTTTAAGAAAAAAGTCTTCCGTTCCACCTTGTTTATTTGAATTAATGGGTTCTTATTTTGTTAAATGAATTATAATCCAGTGTTATTTGTTAACTCATTTTGAAGGTCAAATTATCTCAGATTTGCCCTAAAAGCTGGTTCTTGGGTTCTTTTGACGAGTCTCCTATATTAGTCTGTTCAGGCTGAGAGAACAAAATTACACAGACTGGATGACTTAAACAACAGAAATTCAAGATCAAGGTGCAGGCCAATTCGGTTCCTGGTGAAAACTTTCTTCTTGGCTTGCAGATGGCCACCTTATCTCTGCATTGTCATGTGGCCCAGAGAAATCGCTGGTATCTCTTCTCTTCTTACAGGAGCACCAGCCTTAATGGACTAGGGGCCCATCTTCATGACCTCCTTTAACCCGTATCATTTCCTCAGAAGTGATATTTCCTATTTCTAGATAATGTCTTTTGGGTTTTAGCGCTTCAATATATGAATTTTGAGGGAACACAGACATTCAGCCCATAACTTCTTCCATCAATTTTTTGAGCACTTACTTACTTTTAGAGTAACAACAGATTCCAAGTTCTCCTTGTATTTCTCCACCCCAGGCCTCCTTCCTCCATGGAGCTCTCTCCTTTCAGTGAGCATTGGTACTTAGAAACAAAATCTACCAGGAAGCATTTGTGGAGGAGATCTAATCTTGAGTATTTAGGCAAAAACTATTTAAACAAAGAATTCATGAAACAACTAAAAAAAACCTTCCTTGAATGAGGAAGTTTAAAAATATGTAGGGCACTCCTTGACCTTTTCCTAAAATGTTCTGTATACAGTATTATTTTTACAGCCAGTCAATTACAAAGGAATAGAGTAAGAGCCATATGCCTGGGCTGAATGAAAGCAAGGATCTATTAAACACTGACCCAGAAAGGTGGGAAAATTGCAAAATAGTAGGGGGTCAGGACACCCCGAAGAAGGTATAGCACTGTGGGGCACCCACTTTTCAGATAACCGGTCAGAAGCAGCGAACAGCCTCATTTTGAAGCAGTGAGTGTGCCATCTGGACTCGAACAATCAGAGAGCTTGGTTATTATTCCAAGGCTAATATGGCCTTAGAGAAAAATTGTGATGTTTGGCTCAAGCTTCATTTCAAGGATCCAGCCCCTCTGTGTAGGACTGGATTTCCCTGGAACACAGGTGGTCTCTGTCCCTCCTGGATCTTTATATTACTTGGCCTCTCAAATTATTTAAGACAAGAAACATACTGGAGACAAAAGAGGCCTTGTCCCTGGTACTTACTAATTGCACATCTTTTGATGGATAATTGACACTGTGTAGATCCAAGTCTCCTTACTGGGCCTCAGTTTCCTTATTTGTAAGATGAGAGGCTGAGGCTAAATTCTAAATTTCCTTCTAGCATTTAAGTCCTATGATACCCTCCTTGCCTAAAATCTTTAAAGTGTGAATTAAACTTTTAGATCAAGATAAATGAGCAGAAGACCTGGTTGCATTACAGAATTAAAGACTTCAGAGCCCCAGCAAGCCCGCTTTTTGGAGACTGATTTCTTTTTACAGCTGCAAAGAGAGGAATCAACACACTAACTATAACTTCATATGACTAATGGTAACCATGGCGACCACTAAATATTCCTTCTAGATGTTGCATCTGCACAGCTCACTGAAGCAGAGGAAATAAATGTTGCTGCTTTGAAAAATGATAAAAATAATCTGAACCAGCGACAGGCTTGGAAGGAGAGGCCTCACATCTGAAGGTCGAGCCATTTCATCTCATTATCTCGCAGGCTTTGTTTAATCTCAGGAGGCATTTGGTGCCAACTGAATGGAGAGGTCACAAGCCTAAGAGATTTAGCATTAGACTTCTGAAGCGCTTCACTAATTTTAAAGGGAACTTCTGGGGTTCTGACTATATTTACGAGGTCCGTGCAATGACTCATGTATTGAAATGTTGAAATTGAACATTAGAACAACAAAAGAATATCCTGTAGGCTTCTAATTCTTGATGTCAGGTTACCTTACTGGTTTAAGGTCAAAGTGACTGGAAGTTGGGCCAAGGTTGGATCACACTCAGAAAGCAGCAACGTGGCTAAGGGAACTGGGCCACCGGAAGCCTGTAAATTAGACAAAGAGAATGGATGACAGGTAGACAGCAACTTGGGTAAAACATGGGGCAGTAACCAGGAAAACCGAAAGTGGCAGTATGGTCCAGGAGAGCCACACAGGAAACGGAAATGAGTGAAGAATCCAAGAGTGGGTGGTGTCTGTGAACACCTGGAGAGCACATGGCCTGTCTATGGAGGGCAGCTTGTTGTTGCCACGGGAGATCCAGGGCTCATGTTTTTCAACAGAGGCTAGAAATCTGATTTTTAAATATAAAATTTTAAAATGCTTTAATGTTGACATGGTGTGG
>PVKM010017145.1:0-26283 GCA_004027735.1 Carollia perspicillata
ATACCTAGAGAGAGGGAATACAGCATTTTCTGAAGAATGCTATAAAGTGGGTAAGTTAGCATTCCTGTTTTAAGATGAGAAAAATTCCATGGTTGACATAAGTTAATATTTTGCTCAGGGCAGAGGCAGCATTTGAGTGTAGGCTATTCCAGTGTGTCCTGTGGTCTCACAGAGAGCATCCAGAACAGGAGTTATGTTAGATATATTACTGTAGCTTGTTTTTCCAATTCCATTTTGATTTGTATTCAGTTATTCATTCTCAGTGTCCCAAAAAGTCCACCCTACTGTTCTGTGATTTCCGATATTCATATTAGTATTAGGACAGATAATAGAAAATAACTATAATGGTATCTTGTTTACTGAGCTCTTATCAGGCACTATGTTAAATGCTTACCATGTTATATTGTGGAAGAGCCTGGCTAGATGCTTAGCAATCCCATTTCCTCTTTCTGGGCACTCAGGACAACTGTATTTCCCAGCTTCCCTTGCAATTATGTGAAATAAGTGACTGGAGTTCAACCAGCATGAAGTTGAATCGATGGGTGCCACTTCCTGGCCTGGTGTCTGTCTGTGTCTTTGCTCTTCTGTCTGCCAGGTGGAAAGGACCCAGCCAGTACAGGACTCTAAGGGAATGAATAGAGCTTGGGTACCCAAATCATCTCTTGGAGGGAAGAATTAAGGAAAGACACCATATCTATGCCAGCCTGTGATTTGAGTGAAGAGTGAACTACTGTTGTATCTAGATTCTAGAATTTTTGTCATAGCAGCTAGTGTGAACTACCCTGATTAATGCACAAACATTGTTTCATTTAATTCTTATTACCACCCCGCAAGATTGGCATCATTATCAGTGTTTTACAGATGGGAAGTTGGTTTTACATATGTTGTCATTTGTCTGCATCACTCAGCCAGTGAGTGGCAGAGTTAAAGTAACAGCCCAGGCCTGTTTGACTCCAGAGCTCATGCTTTCACCAGCACATCGTCAGTGCCCTTCCCCATGTTGGAGGAGTTCTTGGAAAAGAGGAATGTCTAGTGAGTTGACAGAGAGGAAGAGTGAGGGTGGGGGAGGAGGAACAACTTAGGGCTGAGTATCATTGGCAAAGAGAGTGTGGTGAGCTCCAGGGAACCTGTGGACAGAGCTGGGTAGACAGACATCTTGCTCCCATGGCCACACTGGGAAATTTTTAGGGCAAATTTTGAGGTCTAGATGGTTCCACTGTCTCATTTTCACTTCGTCTCTGTCTTCAAGATGATGCTTCTAAACAGGCCTCACTGGGGGGCAGGGTGGGCATCTGAGTGGGAAGAAAGTCTATGTTCAAGTGTGATAATAAGCACAACTTGCAGTTTCTGTCCCTGTGCTGGTGATTAGGGAAGTCCCAGACCTTGTTGTGGTCACTATGTCAGAGCTATACGTAACAGGGAGAGAGCCCTAGATGGGACTGACCTCCAGGAGGAGAGAGAGAGAAGGAAGCTGCCTGGGGACACTTGGTAGTCATTGGGTCGAGGAGAATCACAGGTATAAGATGAAGAGGTCACCAAGGACCAGCTCCAGCTCTAGGAGGAGCCTGCTCATTGCTGTTACAGAACCTAATTATTGTCTGCCGCCTGCCTGACTCCCTCCTGGTGCATATGAAGCGCTCAGAAGGGACAGAATCCCTTCTGCCTGTCCCTGTTTACTATTTAGAGGGTGACTCAGGCTCAAGTAGGGAGTTTGATTTTTGGCTGGGTGGGTGACAGGCATCCTCGAAGGAGAAGGGCACAGCAGATTTGCATTTTAAATAGAAAGAAACCCAGAATGTGAAGGTGACTAGCCAGAGTGACTTGGCTAATTGGTGGCCGAATCCAAACCTCGTACTCCTGATTGAAGTTCTCTTTTTGCCTGACCCACCACAGCAGCTAAGCTTGTGGAACTATGAAGATTGTGTGAGGGTGCCATACCTGTCAGCCTAGAGCAGGGGTGTCAGACTCATTTTCACTGGGGGCCACATCAGCCTCGAGGTTACCCCTTTGAAGGGCTGAATGTAATTTCAACTCCTTAACAGTTAAGGAGTAGTTACATTTATATAGTCCTAAGATTATTTCGGCCTAGAGGAAAGGAGAAGAAATACTGATTTCCAAGGTGAGGGACCTGCCCTGTTAATTTCTTGAATCGGGAGAGCTGGGACTTACAGCCTTCTCACACCTGCAGTCTGCCTGGGCCTTCACTTTATTCTTGGTCAGTGTCATGGTTCATAGGGCTGCTGTGAGGAGCCTATGGTTCTTGGAAAGGAGAGACCTAGTTCTAGCCCCAGCTTGGCCACGGCCAGATGTGCCCTTGGGCCAGTCCCTGTACCTCTGCTAGCCATTGACAAGATCTGATAGTTATAACCTTCCCAGGCTGTTGTAAGGCCAGATACAAAAGTGTCAGAACAACTGATAAAGGGTTCCCAAATGAGAGAGGGTGTGGTTAGTAGAAATATTCAGCAGGAAGGCCTCACACTGGCTAGAGGAAGCCAGTCCCCTTCTCAGATCGTTTGCTTGTCTGCATTCGCTTGTCCTCTCTCTCCAGGCCATATGCTGTGCGGAGCCCTGCCCCAGGACAACCTTGTCAGGAAAGGTGAAGACCTAGTCCATTGTCATTGCTTTATGAACTTGGGATGTAAGAGGTTAAGAACAGAACATTGATAAAAAAATCCCATGTCATTTCAAGAAACAGTTGTGTCTTCCCTCTCTAGTCCAGATGACTGACTTCTCCGGTTTTTAGGGATGTCATCTCCTTTCCATTCTAAATTTAACAGCAGTCTGAGTCCTCATCCCACAAATGCAGGAAGTCCATCTGCTCTTGTGTTTCCACTCCTGGGTAACTTGGGGGGTTGTTAGGGACGCCTCGCGTGCCCAAAGCCGTCACGGCAATCTCATAGCTCACCTCTTAGTGTCTTGTGGTGGTTGCCTCTGGGCTGTAGCTGGTCACTTCAAGTGTGGTTGTGGAGCCCAGATTTTTAAATGCTGCTGGAGGCTTGTGAAGAACAAAGTACCAAAAAGACAATTTAAAACTACTTCGAGAAGTAGCCCCTTGTGCTTGCACCAGGTCAGTACCATTCTGAAAACCTTCCTTAAGTTTCTGGCAGTTATGTAGTAGGGAGAGACCAGCTAACTTTGTATGTTTGGAAATCTCCGTGTCTCTGAATGACTTTTTTGTCCCCAGTGAGAGGAGGGGCCCTCCTTCCCCTGCTTAACGTCCACTTACTGTTATTTTTCTTTTGAGGTGATTTACAGCAGGCATATGAATATCCCTCAAGGGAAATTCCTAGTGCCACTCTAAGATGTAGTCTAGCTCAGGTGGCCCACATGGGGCTAGTTGTTGGTATATCTCCTTCAGGCTTTGGTAGGCCTAGGAGATGGTGCAGGTGGGACCAGAGTTGTGTGGCCCAGTCCAGGGCCTTGCTATAATTGTTTATCCATAGAGGAAAAGAAACTAGGTCCACCTTTTTCTCCCACCCTTGTCTGGGCTCCTGGTCTTCTGTCAGCAATATTTGGACAAAGAACGATGATTTTCAGGTGTGGGATGGGGCAGCCTAAGCTCAGACTTGGGGAAAACTTGTTTCTCTAACTTCTCAGGGCTTCTCTAACTTCTTGCCTTCTCTATTAAGGAAATACCCAGTTGGCATTGCCAAAGAAAACCTCAGTTCAGGGCACCTGCCTTGGGTACACTGCTGATGCCCAGGGCTTTGCCCAAAGTGACAGATGTGAACTTATAGTGACATGACTAAGAAAGTTCACAAGGAGAGAGGAAGGCTCCCACCCGAAGACACATCCTAATCATTACTTTGGGATGCAGAAATTGCTTTAACCCCCTGAATCACAGCTATTTTAACTTTAAGAATTTAGAGATTTATTTCCACCATACCTCCTGCAGCAGCAAGAGTGCTGGACGGGAAGACCTGAGATTGGGATTTAAGCCTCAGGTTGTCAGGTGTTGTTTGTGACTTTGAGCAAGTCGCAATCCCCAAGTCTCAGATTTCTTAGCTGCAAAATGAGGATGACACCTTTCCTTCCAACCTGTTGGGGTTGTTGAAGATGAATGTAAGTGAACATGTGTTAAGTACCTATGTTTAGGCACTGTGGGTACAAAAATTAGTCAGACACTGACCTTTTTCAGTGCATGTATTTTCAGGGGATTTAGACCTGTAATAAATAACTTTGATCTGATATCAAAAGGATCAGGTTAGACATAACCTGCTTTGTAAACTCTAAGGTGTAATGCACATGCAAGGGGAGTATTAGTACCATTGTTGTTGTTGTTGTTGTTGTTATTTGATGGATTGGGTCTCCTTTCTGTTCACTGCCAGACCAAGCACATTTTGGCCCCAACTTGAAACCTCTTCTCTGTGTCTCTCACGGCTCTCGGAGACCTTGAAGTCCCTGTTGAATCTTGGAATCTTTGCACGAATGTCGATCCCTCTGCCCCCCTGCTTCCGTTTCAGCACTCTTCCCAGAACATATTGGAAATACGGCTTTGTTCTCGTTCACAGAATTCATAACAAGGACAGGCAGTGGTAACTGGAAGTCAGCTGGGGATGATGAGTGCTGAGTGTGCACTTGCCGAGCGCATGGGGCAGGGGTGGGAGGGGGCATGGAAGGGGGAAGCTCTCCAGCCTAGGGTGCAGTTGTAGTTCTTATAATTTACAAGAAAACGAAAGTTAGAGAGGAAGAGCTCATTCAGATGACGGCGGGTTGACACCTTACCCTCAGGCTCATTCTGTGGCCATCTGACCTTTGGGGACATGAAAACAAGTTGGCTGATGCTCTTCTCACCTTCTTCCAAACTCTTTTCACAAGCCAATATTTAGGTGGCTCATACAGGGAGGTCCTGCTGGTCTCTCTGGTAACCAGTAACATCCTTTCTGCCCTCACTAACCTGCCCTTCTCTCCTACCCGAGCCCCTCTTCTCAGGACACCAAGGCACCCAACTAGAAAATTCTCAGGACCCATGAAAGGAAAATTAGCATTTCTTTGCAGCTTTTTAGAGTTCTTGTGTATGTGGGGTTATTTTTACACTTCTAAAAACTTTGACTTGGTAAATAAATTTTTAACACATAAAAATCATTTGATTAAATAACAAATATTCATAAATACATAAAATTTTATCAACACTTTGATGCATAATATAAAGTTCTAAATAGGTGATTCATGTTTAATGTTATAGATTATAGAAGTTCTAAACCTAATTTCAGAAAGCTGAAGTAAACAAATGCTCTGAGGCTCATGAAATTCTTGTAAGTGTTCGCTACTTGTATCTACATTTATAAATTAGCAGAAGGGTTTCCATGCGACTATGAGATGCTTGGCCACCCATCAATCCCAGGAAATGGTCCCTGTTCAACCTCAGAATGAGATATTTCTCTGGCTCCTGGAGTGAGAGTATGCCTGTTATGTTTGGGAATGACAAGGCCAGTATGGGACTAGAGGCTAGTGAATGAGGCTCACTTGGCTATAGCTTGGCTCTTCCATGGGGAGGGAAGTGTTCCAGTGGCTGAAAGACAGAGGTCTTGAGAACTCTCAGCCTGTCTCTCGCATCCTCCCGAGAATCTTCACTGTGAGAGGGATGGGGGCAGACTGGACATGGGCTTTTTCCGTCCCCTCCCTACTCATGCTCTAGCCTTCCACCCTCGCCCTTTCCTCTCTTTTTCTTGGTTCTCCCCTTCCCTCTTCCCTTTTGTGACTCTTCTCCCTGCTCCAAGTCTGAAGTGTTTCCCCATGGAGGTTGATGAGAGGAAGGATGGGGTTAGAGTGAGGAGGAAGGTCGAGGCTGGGAGGTGTATCAGTTGGTAGCGGGGTGGTGGTGGTGGTGCTGCTGCTGTAACAAATTACCATAAACTGGCTGGCTTAAAACAACAGAAATTTATTCTCTCATAATTCTGGAGGCTCGAGGTCTGAAATTGGTTTTCCTAGGCCGAAATCAGGGGGCTGAAAGGGCCACATTCCCTCTGGAGGCTGCAGAGGAGAATCCTTCCCACCTCTTCTGGCTTCTGGCTTCAGATTCCTTGACGTGTGGCTGCATCACTCCAGTCTCGGTCTCCATCCTGTTGCTGCCTTTTCCTCTGTGTGTGTGTGGCATTTCCCTCTCTCTCTTTCTGATAACAGACATTTCTTAAGAGCCTAAATGTGATTGCATTTAAGAGGCACTTTGATAATCCAGAATAATCTCCCACCTCAAATCCTTAGTTTAATCACACCTGCAAAGACGCTGTTTCTATATAAGATACCATCCACAGGTTCTAAAGATTCAGACATAGACATCTTCTGGGAAGCCATTTTCGTCCTGCCATAGAGGAAGATCATTTTTCAACATTCATTACTGTATTTATTCAATCAGTCCTTTATTCAACATATTTATTGGACATTTACCAGACACTGGGAATACACTGTGAGCAAGGCAGAGCCTTTCTGGAACTTACAGTTTAGAAGGGGAGATGTATGTTAACCAAATAATCACCCAAAGAAAATGAAAATTGCAACTGTCTAAGTGCTGTGAGAGTCTGTAATTGGAACATGACTTGGTGTCACAGGCCCAAGAAACCTTCCATTAGGAGGTGCTGCTTGAAATGAAATCGGAAGGAACCAGGTAAAAAGGAGAGGGAAGAGTGTTTCAGGCAGAGGGACGAGATGGCAGACTGGGGCATGACCAGCACCGGTGGACGTGCTGAGCTTGAGGTGAGGCCCACAGGGAGAGGCATCTGGGTTTCAGGAACTGTGTAGGGGTCAATATGGTGTGTGTGCACCCACCCTTTACAACAGTCCCAGCCTGTGGCCACTGCTTGATACCTAGGGACTTCCTTTTTGTTTCCCCCTCAGGCACCATCCTGTAACTTCCTGCCCTGGATGGCATGTGTTTTAGCAAGGAAAGGCCCCAAGCTTGGTGTTAGGAACAGACCTCTAAACTTTGGTCAAAAAAACCTTTTGTCTGCCTGTTGTGTGGCAGACATTGTGTTGTGAATCACGGGAAACAGGATGAGCAGACGACATTATTCTGGTCCTTGAGACACGAGACTGTAGGGTGGAGGGGAAAGCACTAGGGTTTAAGTGCTGAATAGTCTGTCAACCTGGGTTGACTGTTACCTTCTACTACTTAATGGCTATGTGATCTTGGGAGAATGATGGCACCTCTCTGTGCCTTAGCACCTTTCAGGAACACCCAATTCAAGTCAGCAAACATTTCATGTGGCCCCACTATGTGCTAGGCAGTAGGCCAGGTGCTGACAACCCTCAGAGACCTGTGTGATTAGGAGCAGACACTGGGGTTGGTTGTTTCCTCTGTTGGGACTCCAGCTCTAGGTCTGCTGCCTGCACTGCTTGATCCAAATGGGTTTCCAGGGCACATGCCACCAAATGCTTCCTGCACAGGGGTCCACACCAAGCATGGAGCTCTAGGAGGTGGCAGTCAGAGAGAGGAGTTGCATGCCCTGGGAGTGTGGGCCCATCTGGTCTTCCTCCTGCCCACCTATTCCCTCCTTCTGCAGACTATTTGACACCATCTACAGAGAACCTTTGTTCATAAACACTAGTGGTTTTAGTCTTCCTGAATGATCTTCCAACTTTGTGGAGTACTGTTTGACCAACAGTTTTCATCTACAATTTCGTTTATTGGCCACTATCATCAAGCACCTCTGCTTGCTTGTTTGTTAGTTTGTTTGTTTTTTAAAAAATGGCATTGACCCTCTTTTTTTCTCATTGATCTATTTGTGTAAAAAGGCCAGGGTGGAGTTAAGACAATTTGCCAGTTCACTCTATTGTATTTGGAAAATTACTTTATATCTCCAAGACTCAGGTTCTGTGGTAATATGAGGATATAAATCCCTGCTTTGCCATCCTTCCAGGGCTTTTGTAAAAATCAAATGAGATTTTGCCCCCAACCCAGTTTTTACTCCTTTATGGCTCCCAATAAAAGGCCTAGCTAGGGGTAAGGGCGAGGAGGGCAAAACAGTGAGTGTTGAGTAGCTGAACTCTCTATAGTTGGCTGAGCTTTACCATTCAGTGGTACTGGGCTGTTGTGGGGGCAGGTGGGTTAACCACCTAGAAATGGTCTCGTTTGGTTTCTTTTCCAACCATAGTGACTTTTGAGTCTTCAATTCTCTCCCTGATCTCTCTCACCTTTTAACATCTGGGTGGGGGATTTTGTTCAGAGTGTGAAACAGACTTCTAGACCTCTCAGGTCTTCATAGCTGTGAGGTGTTGTTTTGTCCTTCGATGAGGAAGGCACTTTCTGTGTGGGCAGAGGCATTGGATTGTGACCCCTTCTTCCCTGGGGCTGCTGTAATGGCCAGGGTCTTGCCATCCGGGCCTGAGAGTTCAGGCATCCATGGAAAATTGTGGAACTGAGTTCTGGGGTGGGCTCTGGGGCATACTGATGTGAGAACCCAGTTACTACACAACCAGACATAGCAGGGAAGGGAGGACAGGAAAACTTTGAGAAGGGCTGAGAAATGTGCTAAGGAGAGGATTCAAAGCAGGCCTCACCTAGCAGTGCAAACCTGGGTGGACAAAAAATGTAAGGAACTTGACCAATTTTTAGGGTGTAGAGTGCAAGGCATACACAGTAATATAATGTAGTTCACAAGAAGAGTAACTGAGTCTCTCTCTCTCTTTATCCATGAAAGGGGTATGATGATGTTCATTGCACGAGATTATTGCAAGGACCAAATAAAACAGGATACACAAAAGCATAGTGCACAGTATATAATAAGTGTCCAATGGATGTTAGATATGGGAAGATCCAGTTTAGGTAATGGTGGAGTAGTTTATTTAGAATAACCCTCTGACTGATAACAGTGATAATTCTGAATGAAATATATAAAAATCCCAACTAGGAGAAGAGACGAATCTCCCATGTATTAGAATTTTAAGTTATTTATGTAAATACTCCACCTTCAATGAGAGGTGAGCATCACTCCTTACTTCGTAAGGGTGGACTGCACATAGACACTTCCTTCCAAAGAGGGCAGTATGAGAAGAGGGGAAAAAGAATGACTGTACAGGACAGAAATCTGACAAACACAAACTCAGCCAGGTGATCAAGGTCAACACCAGCAGTGATTATTCATATTGGTAGGACCTATACCCTTGATGTGATATGATGAGAATAGCACTTAATCTTTGTGGTCTTCCTCTCAGAACCTTATAGTCCCAGTGTAGCCATGAAGAAAACATCAAACAGATTTCAGTAGAGGGGAATTTTACAAAATACCTAGCCCAACTGTTAAAACTGTCAAGGTCTTTGAAAACAAGGAAAGTCTGAGAAACTGTTACAGCCAAAAGGAGCTTAGGAGACATGATGACTATATGTAATGTGGCAAGACAACTGATATAATGTAGTGCCCTGGATGGGATTCTGGAACAGACAAAGGACATCAGATGAAAGCTAAGGAGAGATGAAAAAAGTATGGACTTTAGTCAATGGAAATGTATCAACACTGGTTCGTTAATTATAACCACATGTTCTTACATTAATAATAAGGAAACCTATCCATGTGAAAGGGCAAATGTAGCCCAGCCCTATGGGAAAGCCCACAGGCATGTCTGTCGTGGCACGCAGGAGCCAAACCCACAGATTGGCTCTCCCGGGGAGACCAGGCCTGCACTGTACTCAGGCTGCTGTAAGTCTTGCTGTTGCTAAAACTCCCTCACCCTGAGTTGAGGCAGCAAATGCTGACTGCACATCTTTAAAGTAACTTCCTGAAGTCTGTGCTGATTCTCCCAAGGACTGAAGTGTAAACACACCAATTACTCTGATCATTCCCTCGCATTTGCAACATTTTTCCCTTGTTAATCTGTGAGAAGTAATCAGTAACATCCCTTCCGTTGCTATTTGTAAGAAGTAATCACCTAAAGCAAACCCGAGCATAATGAATGAGAACCTTCTTTGCTGTCTGCTATTAGAAAGCCAATAAAAGCCTGTCCAGGCAAGGGTTGGAGGGCTCCCCCCTTGAGAGAGTGGCCGTGCCATCCCTTTTCCTCCACAGGACTCGGTAGTCCCTGTAAATTTGTCCCGTCTCACCCACAATGCCCCGGACACTGTGGGCCAGTGTCTGCATCGGGTATGGGTATAACGGAACCCTCTGTACTGCATTCTTAAGTTTTTTGTAGATCTTAAGCTCTTTAAAAAAATCCATTAAAATATATATCCATATCTAGATATACACATACTATACATCTATCTATGAAAACGTTTATAGAAATTCATTAACAGTTGATGAAGCTTTATAAAAGATATAGTTTTTTAATTTTTCTTGCAACTTTTCTGCAAGTTTGAAATTTTTTAAAGTTATATAATCTGCAAAAACAAACAAACAAACAATAACTCCAACTATTTTGAGGGACCAGAGAGCCAGCAAAGCAGGCAGTATCCAGAGGGTCATGTTATTTGAAAGGCGAAACTCAAACTGTAAGGTCCCTGAAGCTCCTCCCAATTCATGGGGGAACACTGGGCACTCGAGTCCACACAAGAATGAGTCTTAGTCTTACTGGGTTGAGAGCCCAGTCAGTGATCAGGATTTAAAGCTTCTGGAGAAGCTGGAAATTGAGAAGGAAAACTTGGAGAAAGAAAGGAGCCACAGACTAGGGAGCCCCAAATCTACCCACAAATTCCTCTTCAATCTTTTCCTGACTCCTATACTGTGCCCACACAGTGAAATGCCAGCAAGGAGCTGGAAGCTGAAATTCAGTTTCCTTTTGAATATCAGAATATTCCAATTTTTTCATGTATTCTTCTCTTAGTTTTACTAAACTTCAGGAGGGTTTTTTTTTTTGAGGAATTTATCCACTCCATCCAAATTGTCACAGTTATTAAAATAAAGTTGCTGAAAGTATAGCTTTGAACAACTTATTTATAAGTTTATTTATATATTATCTATAGATAATATATTAGTTTATTTGTATATTATCTATAGAATCTGTAGTAATAATTACCTTTTAATTAATTTCTGATATTAATAATCCATGTTTTCTTTTTAAAATCAGTCTTGCTAGATGTTTATAAAATATATTCATCTTTTCAAAGAATCAACTTTTGGCTATATATGTATATATACATACATATATAATCATTTTTAAAAAATTGAGGTATAATTGACATACAGCATTATATTAGCTTTAGGTGTATGACATAATGATTCAATATTCTTATGTATTAAATGATTATTAAAATAAGTCTAATTAACATTACTCACCAAACATAGTTATAGATTTTTTTCTTGTGATCAGAATTTTTACAATTTTAAAAAATTTTGTTTTCTTTTTTTAAATGTTTTTGACTTTAAATAATTATTTATCTTTAGTTACAGTTGACATACAATATTATATCAGTTTCTGGTGTGTAGCAGAATAATGGTTAGACATTTATATAATTTACAAACGGATCTTCTCGGTCAGTTTGCAGCCACCTAAAAACATGCAATAGTTACAATATTGTTTGCTATATTCCCTGTGCTGCACTGCACATCCATCCCCATGACTATTTTGTAACTACTAGTTTGTACTTCTTAATCCCATCCTCTTTTCCACCCATCCTCACAATCCCCATCCCACTTGGCAGCCTTCAGCATGTTCTCTGCATCTATGAGTCTATTCCTGTTCTGCTTTTCGGTTTAATTGGTTTTTAAAATTCAATTGTTGATAGATACATACTTATTGCCATTTTATTATTCATATTTTTTATCTTTTTTTCCTTCTGCTTTTTAAAGGAGATGCTTTAATATTTCATGTAATGCTGGTTTGGTGGTGATGAACTACTTTAGCTTTTCCTTGTCTGGGAAACTCTTTATATAGTCTTCCATCCTAAATAATAATTTTTGTTGGGTAGAGTAATCTTGGACGTAGGTCCTTCTTTTTCATCACATTGAATATTCTATGCCAATTTCTTCTGGTCTACAATGTTTCTGTTAGACACAAGCTGATAGTCTTATAGGAGCTCCCTTGAAGATAACTAACTGCTTTTCTCTCGCTGCTTTTAAGATTCTGTCTTTGTCTTTAACATTTGGCATTTCAATTATGATGTGTCTTGGTGTGGGCCTCTTTGGGTCCATCTTGTTTGGGACTCTGCACTTCATAGACTTGTATATCTATCTCCTTGACCAGGTTAGGGAAGTTTTCTGTCATTTTTTCAGGTAGGTTCTCAATTTCTTCCTCTCTCTCTTTTCCTTTTGGCACTCTTGTGATGTGAATGTTCTTAGGCGTGATGATGTCCCAGAAGGTCCTTACACTCTTCTCATTTTTATAGATTCATTTTTTCTTGTTTCTGTTCAGATTGGTATTTACTGCTTCCTTCTCTTCCAAATTTCAAATTTGATTCTCTGCTTCATTTACTCTACTGATAATTACCTGTAATGTATTCTCCATTTCAATTAATGTATTCTTCATTTGACTGGTTCTATTTTATGTTTTCCATCTCTGTTTTTTATGTCTCCTGTCTCTTTGTTAAAGTTCTCACTAAGTTCATTTATTCTTTTTCCTAAGTACATTGAGCATTCTTATAATTAGTGTTTTGAACTCTGCATTTAGCAGATTGCTTGTCTTCATTTTGTTTAGTTCTTTTCCTGAAGTTTTGTTCTGTTTTTTCATTTAGGGCATGTTTCTTTGTCTCCTCATTTTTATGGTCTCTCTGTGTTTGTTTCTATGTATTGGGTAGAGCTGCTATGTCTCCTGGACTCAGCAGAGTGGCCTTATGCAGTAGGTGTCCTGTAGGCTCCAATGGCACAGTTTCCATGATCACTCAAGCTGGGTACCCGAGGTGTGCCCCTCCATCTCTAGGTGGGCTGTGTGCACCCTCCTGTTGTAGTTGACTCTTGATTGCTTTTGGCACATCAGTGGGTAAGATTTACCCCCAGGCCAATTGGCTGCAAGAACTGGCTGTGACCGTTCTGGTGGATTAGCTGTGCAGGGGCCCACCCCATGGAGCAGGACTTCAGCAGGGCTCTGGTACCTGCTGAGTCTGCCCCTTGAGTATGTTGCTTATGGAGGAGGTTGGGTGATGCTTCAATGTTGTCTGAATCTGGCCACCAGGTGAGCTGCCTCTGGGGCCTTTCAGGAGGTTCAGGCCAAGATCAGCCACCACCTGTGTTCTGCTTGAAGCTACCTAGCATGAGCCACAAATTAATCTGCAGATGGCTGCTACTTGTGCTGGGCTTGGAGGTGCCCAAGAGAGGCCAAGCTACCGTACAAGGATGGCTGCTGCTAGTGCTGAGCCTGGGGCCACTTAGTGAGATACATGGGGCATGCTGGGACCAAATGCTGCTTGTTTGGAAAGATCGAAGCCTGAGCCAAGACAGGCCACTGGCTTGGAAAAGGCACTAGAAACAATTTATTTCTAGTTGAATGGGGCAAGGTCTCTGGGAATCACCAGGGCAGGTGAATAGTGTGTGCCAGGTCGATGGAGACTGAAGTACAGTGCCTGCCCGCTAGCTCTGTCAGGGGAAGAAAGCTCAGAAAATGAACACCAGACCCTGCCAGCACTCCTGTCTGGGAGGCAGCTGCCCCTCCAGCCCACACCCCGATGCTAGACCATTTAGTTCCTCAGTGTATGTCCTTATGTCTTTCAGTCTACTGCCCTAGCTCTGGAGCTCAAAAGGAGTGAGTCCAAGTAACTTCGTGAGTGGGCTCTTTAAGAGGAATGCCTGGGACTCCAGAAGCATCCATCTCATTCAGCCTCAATCCCAGCTGGTTTTCACATCCCACAGGTATGGGGACTTCTCTTTCTGGCACTGAAGCCCTGCAGAGCTGGGAACTTTGTGTGAGGTTGGGGCCCCTTGCTCCTCAGTGGAGACCTTGGTAGCCAAAATATCCCTCCTGCCCTGACCGATGTGGCTCAGTCGGTTGAACGCCATCTAGCAAAGCGAAAGGTCACCAGTCTGATTCTTCATCAGGCACATGTGTAGGTTGCAGGTTCAGTCCCTGGTCAGGGTGCATGTGAGAGGCAACCAATCATGTTTCTCTGTCACATGATGTTTCCCTTTCTTTCTCCCTCCCTCCCCTTCTCTCTAAAAAAACAACCCCCCAGGTCCCCAAATATCCCTCCTGTTTTTTAAAGCACCACATGTGGGTGTGAGATCAGCTTGTTTTGAGTCTCTGTTGCTCCTACCAGTCTTGATGTGGATTCTTGGTATCTTTAGTTGTAGGACTTCTTTTCAGCTGGATTTCAGGCAGTTCTGAATGATGGTTGTTCTGTAGTTTAGTTGTAGTTTTGATGTGGTTGTGGGAGGATGTGAGTACCACATTTACCTATATCAACATATTGCCTGGGAGCCAAAAATTCTGTTTTCTACTCATAAACTGTCACTCTTATCTTTATTACATACTTTATTTTCTTTAGGTTTGATTTACTTTTTAGAAAAATCATCTTTAGATGGAAGCTTGGATCACTGATTTTCAGTGTTTCTTCATTTCTCATTTATGCATTTAAAGTTTTAAATTTTCATTTAGGCTCTGTTTTAATCACATCCCACAAGTTTAGTTATATATATCACTTGATTAAAAATATTATATTAATATTTGTTATAAAACATTTTGGCCCTTGGATTATTTATAAGAACTTTATCTGCTTCTTGGAAGTAGAGGATTTTGCAGTTATCTCTTTTCTATTGATTTTTAGAATACCCTGAATGATTTCAATTTTAAAAATTGAAATATAATTCACATATTATATTGTATAAGTTTAAGGTATGCAATGTGTACCAAAGAATACAAACACCAAAGAATTTATATAATCTTGATCATGTTTTCTGACCAAATATAATGAACTAAGAAATAATCACCAAATGTTTGGAAATGTATGATCATAAAATCATAGTGACCAATGCTTCAAAGAATGAATCAGAATGGAGTGTTGTTTAAGGGAGACCCCAAAATTAGAATTATTTTCTAGAGGGTGGGCCCCCTGTAGTATAGGCTTCCCCCACCAAGTCAGTGTTCTAAGAATCCATTCGTATCTGTGTACTAGGTGGTGTTGTTGTGAGAGGCTGCATTTGGCTTCAGTGAATTTCTTTGAAAGCTTTTTCAATGTGTTCATGATGGGTGATTTATGAGCATACCTGCCCATACCACCGAGTGTTCAGGAGTTTTTGACCCAAAACAGCATGATCCCCATACTCTACCCTCCCTATTCACCCAATCTTGCCCTGAGTGACTTGTTTTGTTTCCCTGTGTGAAAAAAAATCCTCAAAGGGAAACATTTTGCTGAAGTGGAAGAGGTGAAACAAAAGAAAAAGGCAGAAGCACTAAAAGGCATCAAAATCAACGAGTTCAAAAACTTTTTTGAGCAGTGGAAAAAAATATCTTGATAGGCGTATTGCCTCAAATTGAGAATACTGTACTTTGAAGGTGACTGAAATTTAAACATGTAAATATAAATACATAATTTTTCATAAGTAAATTCCAGGTTTTTTGGGTTCCCCTCATATACTGTTATATGATTACCACCTTAGCATTAACTAACACCTCCATCACATCACATATTTATTATTTCTTTTTGTGGTGAGAACAATTAGGATTTTGTCTTCTGATAGCTTTGAATTTTATAATAAGGTGTCATTGACCAGATTAGATCTGCAGAACTTACGCATTATTTGCAAGTATGTGCCCTTAAATAACATCTCTCTAGGAATGATTTCAGTTTTTGAAAGTCATTGAGGCTTGACTTATGGACCAGCACATGGTTAATTGTGGTGGTTGGTATTTTTTATGTAATGGTAAACAGTATTGCCTTGTAAATTTCAATTTTTGATTATTTGTTGTTAGTATATAAAAATTTAATTGATTGTTTAATATGGATCTGCAAACTGTTACCTTGCTAAATTAACTTTTTAGTTCTAGTAGCTTTTTTTGTAGATTCCATAAGTTTTGCTACATAGCTGATCATGTTGGCTGAGAAGACAGTTTTACTTCTTCCTATCTAACATGGATTCTTTTTTATTTCTTTTCGTTGCCTGATTGTCCTGGATAGAACCTTCAGGAAAAAGTTGAACTGAAGTGGTGGGAGGGGACATCTTTTTCTATTCTTGAACTTAGGGAGAAGCATTCAGTCTTTTGCCAATAAATGTAATGATAGCTGTAGGTTTTTTGTGGATGCTTTTTAAATAGTTCCCTTCTATTTCTAGTTTTTATCTGAAATGGGTGTTAAATTTTGTGCATCTGTTGAGGACTTTTTCTACATCTATTGAAATGTTCATATAGTTTTCCTTGTTTAGTTTGTTAATGCGGTAAATTTCACTGAGGGATTTTCAAATGTTAATTTAACCCTGAAGCCCTAAAACCTCACATGGTCATGATGTATTATCTTTTAAATATATTGTTGAAATTAATTTGCTAAAATTGTATGTAAAATTTTTGCTCCACGTCTATGAGGAATTTGGCTATTAATCTCCCCCACATTATTTGGTAAATTTATATGTCTGGTTTAGTATCAGGGTAATTTGCTCTCATAAAATAGCTAGGGAAGTATTCTTTTCTCTTTAATTACTTTAGAAGAGTTTGTGTAGAATTAATTTTATTTCTTACTTAAATATTTGGTGAAATTCAACAGTAAAGCCATCTGGGATTGAGTTTTCTTTGTGGGAAGGTTTTTAACTGCAACTTCAAAATATTGAATAGATATAGGGTTATTCAAGTTATCTATTTATTTTTGAATTAATCACAGTAATTTGTGTTCCTCAAGGAGAATTTCATCCAAGTTTTTAAATTTTTTGAAATAAAGTTGTTTGTAATATTGTCTTATTCTTTTAATATCTATAGGACCTATTGGATAATGTCACTTCACTTGTTCCTGATACTGGCAATTTGTGTCTTCTTCATTTTTATCCTGACCAATCTGGCTAGAGGTTAATCAATTTTATAGCAGTCACAAAACCAGCTTTGGACGTCATTGATTTTCTCCATTTTTTGTTTTGTTTTCTATTTTACTAATTTATACCTTGGTCTTTATTATTTCCTTTTTCTGCTTAGTTTGAGGCAGATTTTCTCTTTTTTTTCTAATTTCTTAAGAAATTAAGGTTATTTACTTGAAAATTGTTTTCTGGTATGGGCATTTAATGATATAAATCTTCCCCTTAAGTATTGCTTAGCAGAATCCCACATTTTCTGATATGTTGTGTTTTCATTTTCATTCAGTTCAAAATACTTTCTAATTTCCCTTTCAATTTCTTTATTGATCAAGGGTTATTTAGAAGTGTAGGATTTGGTTTTCAGACATTTGAGGATTTTCCAGATATCTTTCTGGTAATAATTTTTCATATAATTCCATTGTGGTTAGAGAACATATTTTTTAATTAAAATTTCATTTTTCGATTACAAGTTATATACAATATTATTTTGTACTAGTTTAAAGTGCACAGCATAGTGGTTAGATAGGTATGTACTTTACAAAGTGTTCCCTTGATATTCCTAATAGCCATCTGGCACCACTCATAGATATTACAGTATTATTGACTATATCCCCTATGTTGTACTTTACATTTTATTTTGTAACTACTGATTTGTATTTCTCAATCCCTTCACTTTTTTACCCAGCTGCTCAACACTCTTCCCTCAAGGAACCATCAGTCTATTATCTGTATTTATGAGCCTGTTTGTGTTTTGTTTGTTTGTTTGTATTGTTCTTTAGATTCACACATAAGTGAAATCATATGGTATTTGTCTTTCTATGAATGACTTTTTTCACTTAGCAAAGTACCCTCTAGGTCTATCCATGACGTCCCAAATGGTAAGACTTCATTCTTTTTGCCCTGAACAGTGTGGCTCAGTTGATTGGGCGTCATCCCGCAAGACAAAGTGTCTCTAGTTGAATTCCTGGTTGGGGCATATGACTACGTTGTGGGTTCGGTTCCCAGTCAGGGCATGAATGAGAGGCAACTGATTGGTGTTTCTCTCTCACATTAATGTTTTACTCCTTCTCTTCCTCCCTTCCTTCCTCTCTAATATATATATATATATATTAGATATATATATATACATATATATATGTATATGTATACATATGTATATATGTATATATACATATATGTATATATACATATATATACATATATATGTGTATATATATATACATATATATATGTGTGTGTGTGTGTGTGTGTGTATATATATATATATGTACTGCCACTTTAATATAGTTATCTGTTGATGAACACTTGAGTTGCTTCCATATCTTGGCTATTGTAATTAATGCTACAATGAATATAGGGATGCATATGTTTTTAGAACTAGTGTTTTGGGTTTCTTTGGATATATTCTAAGAAGTGGAATCACTGGGTAATAAGACAGTTCCACTTAAAATTTTTTGAGAAACCTCCATTCTGTTTTCCATAGTGGCTAGACCAATTTCCACTAACAGTGAAGAAGGTTCTGTTCATGCACATCCTTGCCAACTCTTGTTTGTTGATCTATTGATAACAGCCATTCTGACAGGTGTGAGTTGACATCTCATTGTGGTTTTGAGGATAAGTGACATTGAGCATCTTTCCATATGTTTATTGGCCATCTGTATGTTTTCTTTGAAGAAGTGTCTGTTCAGATCCTTTGTCCATTTTTTAAATTGAATTGTTTTTGGTGTTGAATTCTACATACATTTTTTTATTTACCACACATACTTTTAAAATATTTGTTGTATTGTTTCCATTACCATTTAGTCCCCTTATATCTCTCTCCCCCCAGCAATCATCATACTGTTGTCCATGTCCCTGGGTCCTTTTTTCTTTTTGCTCAACCCTTCCACCCCCTAAACTCTCCACCCTAGCTGTCATCCTACTCTCCATCTATGAGTCTGTCCCCATTTTCCTTGTTAGTTCAGTTTGTCCATTAGATTCCACAAATGAGTGAAATCATGTAGTATTTCTCTTTCTCTGACTGGCTTATTTCACTTAACATAATGTTCTTCAGGTCCATATACACTGTTGGAAAGGATGAAATTTTCTTCTTTTTTACAGTCAAGTAGTATTCCACTGTGTAAATATCCCAGAGTTATTTTATCTACTCATCTATTGATAGACACTTGGGCTGCTTCTGTATCTTGGCAACTGTAAATAACACTGCAATGAACATAGGGGTGTTTATGTTCTTTCAAATTAGTATTTTGGGTTCCTTCACATATATTCCCAGAAGTAGGATCACTGAGTCAAAAGGCGAATTCATGTTTAACTTTTTGAGGTATCTCTGTACTGCCTCTCATAGTGGCTGCATCAATCTGCATTCCCACCAACAGTGCAAAAGTGTTCCCCTTTCTCTACATCCTTGCCAGCACTTTTTGTTTTTATTTTATTGATGATGGCCATTCTGACAGTGTGAGATGATACCTCATTGTGGTTTTAACTTGAATTTCTCTGATGATTAGTGATGTTGGGCATCTTTTCATATGTCTGTTAGCCATCTGTATGTTCTCCTTGGAGAAGTGTCTATTCAGGTCTTTTGGCCATTTCTTAATTGGGTTGTTTGTGGTTTTCGTGTTGAGTTTTGTAAGTACTTTATAAATTTTGAATATTAACCCCTTATCAGAAGTACTGGCAAATGTGTCCTCCCATTCTGTGAGTTGTCTTATTATTTTGTTGATGATTTCCTTTGCTGTGCAAAATGTTTTTAGTTTGATGTAGTCCCATTGAATCATTTTGTTTCTTTGTTTCTCTTGCCTAAGAAGATATATCCAAAAAATATTGCTAAGAGTGATGTCAAAAGTTTACTGCTGTTTTCTTCCAGGACTTTTATGGTTTTGAGTCTTACATTTAAGTCTTTAATCCATTTTGAGTTTATTCTTGCATATGGTGTAATAAGGTATTCTAGTTTCATGTTTTTGCATGTATCTGTCCAGTTTTACTTACACCATTATTGAAGACACTGTCTCTACTCCATTGAATGTCCTTGCCTCCTAGGTCAAGTATTAATTGACCATAAAGGTGTAGGTTTATTTCTGTTCTCTAATCTATTAAATTGATCTATATGTCTGTTTTTTATACCAATACTGTGCTGTTTTGATTACTATGGCCTTGTAGTATAATTTGATATCAGGTGGTATGAGACCTTCAACTTTGTTGTTTTTTTTCTCAAGATGACCGTGGCTATTCAGGATCTTTTGCAATGCATATAAATTATTGTATAATTAGTTCTAATTCTGTGAAATATGTAATTTGTGTTTTTATTTTTATGATTTTATTTATTTATTTTTAGAGAGAGGGAAAGGGAGAAAGAAAGAGAGGGAGAGAAACATCAGTGTGTAGTTGCCTCTCATGTGCCCTCTACTTGGGGACCTGGCCCACAGGACAGGCATGTGCCCTGACTGGGAATTAAACCAGCAGCCCTTCGGTTCACAGGCTGGAACTCAATTCACTTAGCTACACCCACCAGGGCACCATTTGTGTTTTTATATGGATTGTGTTGAATCTATAGATTGTTTTGGGCAGTATGGACATTTTAACCGTTATTTACTGTTATCCATGAGCACCACATATGCTTCCATTTATTTGTATCTTTTCAATTTCTTTCTTCAGTGTCTTATAATTTTCTGAGTATGTGTCTTTTACCTCCTTGGTTAAATTTATTTCTAGGTATTTTTTTTGATGCAATTGTAAATGGGATTGTTTTCTTAGTTTCCCTTTCTCATAGCTCACTATTGGTATGCGAAAATGCAAACTATTTCTGTATATACATTGTGTATCCTGCTACTTTACTGACTTTATTTATCAGTTCTAATATTTTTGTTGAAATATTTAGGGTTCTCTATATACAGTATCATGTCATCTGCAAATAATGACAGTTTACTTCTTCCTTTCCAATTTGGATGCTTTATATTTCTTCTTCTTGTCTGCTTGCTGTTTCTAGGACTTCCACTACTATGTTGAATAAGAGAGGTGAAAGTGGACAACCCTGTCTTGTTCACGATCTTAAGGGAGATGCTTTAATTTTTTCCTTTTTGAGTATGATGTTAGCTGTGGATTTGTTATGTATGGTCTTTATTATGTTGAGATATGTCCCCTCTAGGCTCATTTTGCTGATAATTTTTATCATAAATGGGTACTGGATTTTGTCAAATGCTTTTTATGAATCTATTGATATGATCATGTGTTTTTTAGCCATCATTTTGTTTATATGGTGTATTACATTGATTTGTGGATATTATACCAACCTTGCATCCCAGCAATAATTCCCACTTGATTATGGTGTATAATCTTCTTGTTTTTTATTATTTTTTAAGATTTTATTTTTTTATTTTTAGAGAGAGGGGAAAGGAAGGAGAAAGAAATGGAGAGAAACATCAATGTGTAGTAACTTCTCACACACCCCCTGCTGGGTACCTGGCCTATAACTCAGGCATGTGCCCTGACTGGGAATTGAACTGGCGACCTTTTGGTTCAGAGGCCAGCACTCAATTCACAGAGCCATACCAGCCATGGCTCGTGTATAATATTTTATTGTGTTGCTGGAATCAGTTTATATTTTGTTGAGGGTTTTAGCATCTATGTTCATCAGGAATATTGGCCTATACTTTTATTTCTTTGTAGAATCTTTATCTGGTTTTAGAATTAGTATAATGCTGGCTTTCTATAATGAGCTTGAAAGTATTCCTTCTTTTGAAGGTTTTGAAATGTTTTGGGAAGTATAGATGTTGAGAAAATACGTTGTATGATTTGGATAATTTGGACTTTATTTAGACTTGTTTTATGGCCCAGAATATGGTCTATCTTGTTAAATGTTCTGTGTGCAAGTGAAAAAGAAAGTTGCATTTAACTTCTAGTGGCAGGCAGTACTAACAAACCCTAGTATCTGGAAACATTTTTGTATCCCAAACAATTAGATTTTGCAATTATCTTATATGTAAAAATAAAAATGTTTTTATTAATAACTATATGCTAATATATAAATTAAAAATTATCCTTTTATTCGAGGGATAAATCCCACTTGATTGTGGCAAATGATTCTTTTAATGTATAGCTGGATTCAGTTTTCTAGTAGTTTACTGATAATTTTTACATCTATATTTATTAGAGATATTGGCCTGTAGTTTTCTTTTTTAAAAAAGATTTTATTTGCTTATTTTTTTAAATTATTTTTTTTTAGATTTTATTTATTTATCTTTAGAGGGGAAGGGAAGGAGAGAGGGAGAGAAACATCAATGTATGGTTGCCTCTTGTGCGTCCGCCCGCTAGGAACTGGTCTGCAACCCAGGCGTGTGCCCTGACTGGGAATCGAACCGTGATCGTTTGGTTCACAGGCCCATTCTCAATCCACTGAGCTACGCCAGCCAGGGCTTTATTTACTTATTTTTAGACAGAGGAGAAGGGAGGGAGAAAGAGAGAGAGAGAGAGAGAGAAACATCAATGTGTGGTTGCCTCTTGTGCACCCTCTACCAGGAACCTGTCCTGCATCCTAGACATGTGCCCCGACTGGGAATCGAACCAGTGACCCTTTGGTTCACAGGCCAGAACTCAGTCCACTGAGCCACACCAGCCAGGGTGGTTTTCTTGTATTGTCTTTGTCTGTTTTGGTATCACAGAAATGCTGCCCTTGTAAAATGAGTTTGGAAGTGTTTCCCCATTTTCTATATATTTTGGAAGAGTGTGAGAAGGATTGGCATTAAAAAAAATATTTATTAAGGGTGGGTGGGCTGGGATGGGAGTAAAAGACAGAAAACTATACTTGAACAGCAATTAAAATAAAAAATATATTATGATAAAATAAATAAATAAAAGTATTTATTAAAATTCACCAGTGAAGCTCTCTGGTCCTGGGAGTTTCATTGTTGGGAGAATTTTTATTAAGATTCAATCTCCTTACTAATAATTGTTCTGTTTAGATTTTCTATTTCTTTCTGGTTCAGTTTTGGTAGGTTGTATGTTTCTAAGAATGTTTCCATTTGTTATAGTTTGTGTTGTTTGTTGGTGTATAATTATTTGATAGTAGCCTCTTATGATCATTTGTATTTCTGTGGTACCAGTTGTAATGTCTCCTCTTTTCATTGTAATTTTGTTGTTTTAGGTCCTCTCTCTTTTTTTCTTGGTTATTCTGGCTAAAAGTTTGTCCATTTTTGTTTATCTTTTTAAAGAACCAACTCTTAGTTTTGTTAATATTTGTTATTATTTTTCTATTCTCTACATTTATTTCTGCTCTAATATTTATTATTTCTTTTTTTCTGACTTTGGGCTTAATTTGTTCTTCTTTTTAAAGTTTTTTGACATATAAAGTTAGGTTGTTTGATATCTTTCCAATTTTTGATGTAGGCATATATAACTATAAACTTCCCACTTAGAATTGTTTTTTGCTGCATTGCATAAGTTTTGGCATATTGTGGTTTTTCATTTTCATTTGTCTAAAAATACTTGTTGATTTCCTCTTTAATTTTTTTTGATCCATTAGTTGTTCAGGAGAGTGTTAATTTTCATGTATTCATGAGTTTTCCTCCTGTTATTGATTGCTAGTTTTATACCATTGTGTCAGAGAAGATACTTGGTATGACTTTAATCTCGAATTTTTTAAGGCTTGTTTTGAAGCGTAACATGTGACCTATGCTAGAAAACGTTCTATGTGCACTTGGGACGAATATGTGTTCTGCTGTTGTCAGAAAGGATGTTCCATGGGTTCCCATTAGGTACCTTTGACCTATAATGTTCCAATCCACTGTTTTCTTCATGATTCTCTGTCTGGATGATCTGTTCATTGTTGGAAGTGGGGTAATAAAGTACTAATTGTTACTGCATTGGTCTTTATTTTTCCTCTTAGTTCTGTTAGTGTTTGCTTTATATGCTTAGGTGTTTCGATGTTGGGGGCATACACATTTATAATTGCTGTATCTTCTTGATGGATTGACTCTTTTATCATCACATAATGCTATTCTTTGACTCTTTTTTAAACCATTTTTAGTTTAAATTACATTTTGTCTGATATAAGTATAGCTACAAAACCCTTATTTGGTGGCCAGTTGTCTGAATTATCTTTTCCAATTCCTTCACACTTAGTCTATGTGTATCTTTAAAGTTATAGTCTTGGGTAGGCAGCATATTATTAGATCTTGTTCTTTAAATCCATTCAGCCATTCTATGTTTTTGATTGGAGAATTTAATCCAGCTACTAAATTTAAAGTAGCATAATTGTTGATGAATAAGGACTTACTATTGCCATTTTGTTCATTGTTTTCTGACTGTTTTATAAATTCAATATTTTTTGCTTCTTATTTACTGTCTTCTTTTGTGACTTAATGCCTTTTTCTAAAATCAGTATGCTTTACATGTTCTTCTGTGTAACTACTACATGTTTTTCCCCTGTGGTTACCATGAGGCTAATGTAAAATGTCTTAAAATTACCATTCCTTATTTTAAACTGATAACAACTTGATTTTCCAAAACTTTACATTTTTATCTCTCCTCCCTCTCAAATTTGTAGGTTATTGATGTTACAGTTTAAATATTATTTACATTGTGTATTGAGTAACAGATTACTGTGATTATGGTTATTTTAAATAATTTTTGTTTTACAATTAGTTATGGTTCTTTAAACTTTTTCGGGTACAGTCGACATTCACTATTATGTTAGTTTCAAGTGTACAACATAGTAGTTATGATAAGGGAACTCAAGAGTTAAAGATTTTAGCTTTATTTATAGTTGATAGGCCTAAGTGATTAATGCATGTGGAAAGCTGTTGGTCAAGGAACTGGAATACATGACCTACATGACTCTAGGACAGGGGTGTCAAACTCATTTTCACCAGGGGCCACATCGGTTGCCTTGAATGGGCTGAATGTAGTTTTAGGGCTGTAGAAATGTAACTACTCCTTAACTGTTAAGCGAGAGCTTGGCACTGCCACCAGGTAGAAACAAGGCGGAGGGCCAGATTTGGCCCGCAGGCCTTGTGTTTGCCACCTGTGCATTAGAGCATTAACTCAAAGCCCAAATCTCATCTACCTGTCATCAATGAAATCATCTAAATTAGATACAGGTGAAACTCTAGACATAATCCACCCTGGGGCAAAATTATTCTCCATCTGTGGATCTGTGAAACCAGAAAATAAGTTTTCTGTTCCCAAAAGAGTATGGTGGGTCTAGCATAGGTTAACAGTTATAGACATTCCCATTCAAAATGGAAAAAGATAAAAGATATGAAGGAATCACTGGTTCCTCCCAAAATTTCACAATCCATCCAAGTAATCTCCATGAGGCTCCAAGCCCTGGAAATTATCCACTGTTTCTCAGCTCTGTTCTCTGGATTTAAGGCTCCATTCTCCCAGTCAATCTTCTTTTTTCATGTAAGGCGTATGTGTTTACAGCTGAGTAGTTTTATCAGCCTGCTTCCTGTCTGCAGAATTTGGGTGGTCCAACAGACTTCTTCATTTTGTCTTCTCTTTGTCCCTTTCAGTCCATCCTGTGAGTATTTCAGCTGGTATCAAATTCTCAAGAGCCTTGGGATCTTCTTTGTATGTCCTGGAGATTAACCCCAGTAGATGGGAGGTTCCTTCACTTATCTCTTCTAGAGAATCCCAACTGTATTTTGTTTTTGTTTTTTTAATCTCTATTTTGTTGTTGTTGTTTTGTTGAGCTGGATAAAGGGATCTATGAATTACACAAAGAGCCTTTTTGGGCTACGACAAACAAACCTGCTGTGAACAAATATTGCTGTGTAAGGCTTTGTATGGATTTATGCTTTTGTTTCTCTTGGGTAAATGTTCTCATTGGGTAAATGCCTAGGAGTGAAATGGCTGAATCATATAGTGGGTATATGTTTCACTTTTTAAGAATTGCCAAACTGTTTTCCTAATTGATTGTACATTTTACATCCCTACCAGCATTGAATGAGGTTCCAATTCCTCCATATCTCCATCAACATTTAGTGTGATCAGGTTTTTAAATTTTAGCCATTCTAGTAGGTGGATTACTGTGTTGCCACCCTTCAAGGCCAGACAGGTTCATGGTATTTGTGCAGATGGAAAAATATTCATGGAGCCATTGGGGCGTCTGGCATGCCTTTATTCATGGGTGGGTAAGCCACACACACTGCAGGCTGTGTGTCTATCTGCATGTCTCATGTCATGGCCCTTGCCCCCATTGTGGCACCTGTCCCCTTGCATGTCTTTCATCATCACCACCCCCAGCAGGGAGTCCCTACCTGTTTAAGTACTCAAGGGGAACAAAGCTGGAAAACTGCCAGAACATTACGTAACATAGCATAATTCTGCACATGCGAGCTCACTTCATGTTATGGGAACAGTTCATCAGACCCAGTTTCAAGGCTATGAGAACACTAGTTATCAGGCCCCTCTGTTACAGAACAAACTGGGGGTGGGGTGA
>PVKM010017146.1:0-26178 GCA_004027735.1 Carollia perspicillata
CATCGTTCCAGCAGTGCTCGTGAAACAGGGGCCAGGTTCGTTTTTCACTTGGTGTTTGTTCTACTCATTAATTATATTCATACCTGCATCTTTGAAGTTATCGAGACTATTGGGAAATGTAAAAGAAAGCTGTATTGATTTCGTCTTAGTATCATTCCATCTTTATTGCCTTCATCTCTGAGCTCTCTGGCTGGCTGACTGACATGTGGTGGTGGGTGTAGTGTGTCGGCCCGGAGTAGGGCATTATCAGCAGAGCCCAGGCTCCCAGATCTGCAGTCTCTTTGGTGTGAGGGTTTAGATTGAGAACGTCTGGATTGTATTCTACGAAAATCTCCACTGCCTTTCCTTTCAAAATCAATTTCAGTTGTCAAAAAAAAAAAATAGAGGAGGGGGAAGGAGTGGTGGTGAGTCACTTTGAAATCATATAGCTTATTATTATCATCATTTTTTTAAAGCTTATTACTATAATTTTTCTCCCAAGGGAGCTGAGTTGATTTATAATCCCACCCTCCTTATCTCAACATGTGGCTGAGTTCAGAAGGGAATTAAATTTGGGGGATGTTTTTTCCCTCCAGGAAAAAGTGATAGAACATACCCAACTTCATTTTCAAGTTCAGCAGGAACTTGTTTTAGCCTTTGAATTTACTTTAAAAATGCATATGCAGCAATTCAGCTCACACCTCTCCCCAAATTCACGTGTTTCCCCGGGGACGTTAGAAGTGACACCCCCCTGGAAGCAGCTCTCCCTCCTGGGGGGTGTGCGTGTGACAGCACCGCAGTGCACGCACGCTGTGCCCGGCGTGACTTCCTGGAGGGCCTCTTCCCTGATGTGTTCATCCTTGTATCCTAAGCACCTGGAACAGTGCCTGGTTCGTAGCATTTGCTCAATAAACACATAGTTGCGAAGCAAATGAATGGGGAAGTAACAGAGAGCAGAAGCTAGGAGCCAGGGCTTTGGAGTCACGCAGACAGACCGTCATCGGCTGCTCATGAGCTTGGTGACTTTGCCTGTCCTGCTTGGCCGCAGCATAGCCGTCTGGGGAACGGGTGTCAGGACGGAGCCTGCTGCTTCAGGCTGTTGGGAGGCCATGCGTGGAGAGAGCCTCATGAGCTTCTGAACAAGTACATTCTCTATACAGGGTCCATATTCTTGTGAATCCTCTAGATATTTGGGGCCCACGAATTACACCATCTGTCTTCCCAAAGCATGCTTCCTATTCACCCATGGAAGTGACCCTTGCCTTGCATAAGGGAAAAGTCCCCCACTGTCCATAGCATTTCAGCAGTTGGGGGAGCGGCCTCTTCTGTGTCCCCGGCCAGGGGTCATGTCACTCCTGCACTGAGGATCTGTGTCATGTCATCCCAGGCACAGCCAAGAGAAAGGAAGAAAGTGTTTTCAGCTTGGATGACTGATGGCCTGGGATTATTATTCTTCAGGTTCCAGGACACAGTGCTCCTATTATTTCCAGAGAGCTTTCATTTATTTTTTCAATGTTGAAAGCTCATGCCAGTACGGTCGTCTGAAACCTCATGGCAGCATATATATGAGATGATCGTATTCCATTCTCGGTTCCCTTAAACAGGGTGCTACTGTTGCAGAAAGGAAGTTCCAGAGGTAACTATTCCCCGTGACTCTAATGTGGTCAGCGGAACCGTCTTATGCAAAGTAGGCTTTGAAAAGGCTTTTGCTGGCTGAAATAGAGGAACTGCCGTTCCCAGCTGGCTTGTTTGCCCACCCCGGCTAGTATCCTGCCTCTCACCAGAGCCAACACCTGATATGCCAGGAGAAGACAGATCTTTCCTTTAGCTCCTTTTTCATTGACCGAAGGAAGCATCTTGCTCCCACCCCTTTTGCCCTTTCAAAATAGACTGGGGGGTGGGGGTGGTGGTGGTGAGACGTGGCTATGGCACAAGTTGGAGGATGGAAAGCCACTCTAGTACATGGGCAGGGGATGGCAATCCAAAGTAAATGAGGATCTTGGTTTCATGGAATCAGATGTACAAAATGCCAAAAAAGGGTAAAGCAGGTTTTATATATGAGTGAAGAATGCAAGGTATGAGGCAAAAATAATGAGGGAAGGGTAGAGACTGGGGCGATACGTCCACTCTAGAGTAGGCATATCGCCCAAAGGGGACGGCCACTACTCAGCATCAACTCGCTGTTGTGTTGCCAGATCTTTTGATTTTTAAGACAAAGCCAATACTTCAATTTTTCCTTTGTGAGATCTCTGAAATCGTAAATGCGAACACCATACTTATTATCATTTTTGAGTGGCATGCAGACTAAAGAAAACGTACATCCAGGTCTTCAGATTTGTCCAAGAAGGACATTTACTCTGCAGTTATGTGGTGAGCACCAACAATGGGCCTGGCACTGTGTCAGGAGCCAGCAGATATAAAAATGCAAAAAAGTGGGTTCATGTTTTCAAATATTTTGTTAAGTGAAGGCAAGAGATGCAGAAACTAAAATAAAAATGAAAACTGCTGGGATACAGCAAACCAATGGAGATCAATGGGGCAGTGAAAGAGGAGACTCTCAATGTGCAGGTGGGAGGCAGTCAGACATTCCGAGGAGGGTCTTACCTGCTGGAGTGGTGGGTCAGGGAGGGGGCGGGGAGGGTGTTCACCACCGAGGGAACAGTGTCGGTGCGGCAGGCAGATGGGACCCTGCACAGCACAGCTGGTACACCAGGGGAGGGCTTGCCAGGCTGGTGTGGGGGGCGAACGGCAGGGGATGAGGCTGGCTCTGACTGGTGCAGTCTGACCTTTCTGAGTCTCAGGTGGATCCCCAAGTGGCGGAACACACTTCCACTTACCCCCAACACTCACTGTGGCACCGCAGCAGCCTGCGTCTGCTGGAGAACCCACCTGGACGTGCCCCACCTTGACCCATGTCTAGCCCACATCTGTGCTTGTTCTGTCTCTATTTGCCATCTGCATTTCTTGCCCCATTGTAACTGCATACATTTGGCATGTGGGCACGTGAGTAGCCAACCATGCCCAGCATGTGTTTACGGTTGTGTGAGAAGAGCTGAATGGCAGAGGCACTGAACGGCCGAAATTCTAACATTAGGCAAAGGATTATCTTCTCCCCAATGTGTTTTAAATACACATCTGCCAGATTCATATGGACACCCTTAATAACCTATGAATGGGATTTGTTTTTACCGGTCTTATCTAATAAGACCATTGTTTTCTTTATTTTTCCGTGCCTTGTCTTTGTCCTTCTGCCCTCAGGTCTACGGGGCATCAGACCATTATCCTGACTGAAACAGACGTGTGTTGCCTTATCTCACACCGGCTGTCACTGTAGGGCAGAGTAACATGATGGTTAAGCATCTGACTCTGTACTAGCGCTGGAGTCCCAGCTCCACAGCTGAGTTGTTGCGAGGGCATGGGCCGGTTACTTTTCTGTTAGGGGTTGAACTGTGTTCCCTCTTCCTCACATGGAAGTCCGTGTGCTGAAGCTCTCATTCCCAGAGCCTACGAATGTGACTACATCTGGAGACAGGGCCTCTAAAGAGGTGATTCTGTTAAAACGAGGCCAGTAGAGTAGGTCCCAATCCAGTCCGACTGGTGTCCATGTACGAGGGGGAAATCGAGGCGCACAAAGGGATGCCAGGGGTGTGCACACACAGAGGAAGGACCGCGTGAGGGCACAGAACGATGGAGGCCATCTGCAAAGTGAGCAAAGAGGCTTTAGAAGCCGACCCTGCTCACACCTTGATCTTGGTCTTGATCTCAATCTTCTAGTCTCCAGAACTGTGAGAAAATACATTTCTGTTGTTTCAGCCTGCCCCCAGGCTGTGGCATTTTGTTGTGGCAAACTAACACGTATACCTCTGCCATGTCTGTTTACCATGCAAACCGCACAGGGCTTTTAGAAGGGTTAAATGAGTGAAGGCGAGGAAAACACCTAGTAGTAGACACACAGATGTGGATGTGTTAGCTATTGTTAACAGCAATATTCTCATTTCAAATGGCTCCAAGTCAAATAAAAGAACAGTTTAATAAAATGGCATCTTCAGCAGGCCCATGCCCTCCTCCAGCTTCGTATTTGAAATATGCCATTTTTTCAGGCAGAGTGAATCAGATGAAAAAGATTAAAAAACATTTTAGCACATAGACATTTGTGAGTGTGGAATATTTTTATTCTTTGTATTAGCTAGTGTTTCTAGAATTTACTCTCATATTGGTTAGAAAAGGTTTCCTCTCTAGATTGAAGTAATAATAATCTCATTTGCTCCAACTCTGAAGCCCTTTGAAGTTCACATTGAGAGGGAGGATGGCGGGCCCACTCAGCAGAGATTAGATCTTGTTTTAAACACTAGCTGTTCTGAGAATAATTTCCTTAATTAATATTCACAAGATATCATGCACTTGAGACTATATTTTCATGTAACCTACTTGCATGTAATTGTTCTTCGCTGAGGCTCTCCACTGTGTCTGTATCTTCCCTTTGTGTCAGTATTCAACAGAATCATTTCCATCTAAAAGCACTGCTGAAGGGGGTGGGAGGTTCGCCAGGTCTCCCCTTCTGTGTGAGAGCTAGCACACATGGGCTTTCATCTCATTTCTAAAGTTAATATTGTTTTGTGCTTATTCCTATTCTTAACTGGATGCACATGGCTCCCAGACTCCCTCCCCCTTCTGGACTCAAGGGCCCGATACTTTCAGGTGTTGCCCTCTTATCGTCTCCCACCACATGGCAAAGTGCTTATCAAAGCACCCTGCAGCCTCAACACCCTACAGCTTCAACGGGCCCAAAGGTCTTTGAGTCTCCAAAGAGCCACATCTGCAAACCGCAGCAGCGTCTGAGGTTATCACTGCCCATCTGTGTCAGGCAATCACAGCTGAAGGGACTTCAGGTTATTCAAGAGTCAGCTTGCCCAAAGATGAGTGAAAGGAGCTAATATGACTTGGAAAGCAATCTTTCTACATGTCTAATTTCAAAGCCTGGCAAGTATTGCCTACATTGCTGAGTAAATGAAAAGTTAAAAGTCTACCTTTTAAATACATTTTTACAAAAAGTGTAAGTACATTTGCTCACTGCTTAAGATCTCCAACCAGTGACTTTTCTACATACACAATCAAATGCTTCTTATAGGAAAAAAGCACCCCACCCCTAATACACACATATACACACAAAACTGGCAGAAATATTTTTTTGCTTGTTCGTTTTGTTTTTGTAGCTGTTTATTGTGTAAAATTTTTTAAATAGTTGATAAAAATTCTATCATTAAATAATCAATGGTTGAGCTCTTAGGACAAACTAATTTTCTGTTATAAAGGTGCAAAATATTTGATTACTTATATAATGTATATCTTACTATATATTAAATATACTATATATTTATACATAAATATATGTATATATATTCATACAGTTATATCTATCTTCAATACATTTATCTACCTAACTACCTACATATATTTCCCTTCCTAGATTCCAAACCACAGGACCAAGTTTCTTTAGTGCCAATGGATTATAAATTGGTGTCATAGTGGGCATCAAATATTTTCAAGATTTTTTTGCCTGGTTGCAGTTTCCTGATTGCTATGTTCAGCTGGAACATAATATCGGCTAATAAGTCTCTCTTTGGAGCCATTACCCAGTTAGTGATTTCCCTGCACGGCGGCATGACCTAAGAACTGTCCCTGCACCCAGCTCAAGTTCACCACTGTCCAAGTTCGCATCGTGCTGTAGCATATCGTTCACGCTTCCTGCTGCGGGGACCCCCGAGGCCTCACTTGTTAAGCCCTGGCCCCTCTTCGGGAACAGGATCGCCTACCATTCACCTACATGTCTATTGCAGTAATCCTGCCACCATTTTCAGATCTAATCAGGTAAGCACTCGAATATCACATGCAAGAAAGTTTACAAAATAAGAAAATATAAGTGGATGAAACATATGGACAGTATTTGCTCAGCCTCACTCAACTGAAATAAAACATCACCAATCAGATTGTCAACAATAAAAAGTTTGATAGTGCTTCATGGGAAGTGTGTGAAAAAAAACCAGGTACTTCTGTATTGCCGAGAAGAATCAATTAGCACAAGAATCAATTAACACAAGCAATTTGGCAACATCATTAGACTTATAATGGCACACATGCTTTGACAACCAATTTCAATTTCTAGGACTTTATCCTGTAGGCATATTTATATATGAGCTAAATGACATATTTAGATTACTCATTACAGCATTACTTATGATAGAGGTTGGGATATTCAAGAATAAAGAATTGGTTAAGTTAACTGTGGGGCATTCGGCCAAAGGACTCTCATGTAGCTACAGAAGAGAATGAAGGAATTCTTTTCTAATATGGAGGATCTCAAAGTTATTCTTAGAAGGGAAAAAATCGAAGGGAAAAGAATGTGAAAAAGAGGAAAGTGTGAGGGTGAGTGGGGGGACAGAATATAAACACACAATTGCTCGTGTGTACACAGAGTATCTCTGGAAAGATCACCAAGGAACTATTTATACTCATTCCTGAGGGTGGGGGGTGGTTCTGGCAGCTTTGGGACAAAAATAAAAAGAAACTCTCACTGTAGACCCTTTTGTAATTCTGAATTTTTAAATAAATGAAAGTATTACCTATAAAAAATAGTAGGCAAAATAAAAATAAAAATCATATGAACAGTTTTTGTGTTTACTTCTGATGTACAAATTATGTGAAGTGTGGTAAAACTAGAGAAGTCAGCAGAGAGGCATGGAGATAATAAAGGGCTTGGGGGACATGTGAGTCGCTCTAGGAATTGAGGTCCCCAAGTTTCTGAAAGAAGAAGCCAGAGTAAGATTTGATACCAGCCCGGAAATACCCCCAAATAAGTTGGGGGGACAAAAAGTTACCATTCTCCTATGCTGGGTGTTAACATTAAATTTTTTTTAAAAGATTTTATTTATTTATCTTTAGAGGGGAAGGGAAGGAGAGAAGAAGAGAAATATCAATGTATGGTTGCCTCTTGTGTGTTCCCTGCTGGGAACTGGCCTGCAACCCAGGCATGTGCTCTGACTGGGAATCGAACAGTGATCCTTTGGTTCACAGGCCTGCACTCAATCCACTGAGCTACACCAGCCAGGGCTAACATTAAAATTTGAAATGAGAAAAAATATACTGAGGTACCACATCATCTCTTGCAGACTTTCTAAAGGAAAAACAAAAAATAAAAAACAAACCAGAATTGCCTGTACCATTCTTGGGCCCCTTTAGCCACACCGAAGTGTTTGTAAGAACTTCCCCACCACAAGAACGGTCGGTACACTGTGATCCTGCTCGCTCCAAGACAGGGTGCTCCTTCCTTCACTGGATTGATCATAGGAGGTGTTTCCAGGGGCCTGGTCAGAGGGCGTGTAGGGTGAAGACAGGGAGAGCTGGGGTCTGGTCCTTGAGGAGATGTGGAACGCAGGAAAGGGCCGTGAGTGGCTTTAACTTGGTAGAGTAGTCCTGAGCTGGGAAGGGCCTGCAAATCTGATTTCTCACCATAAAGAATGCATGACTGTTTCCCAGGGACTCAGTGTGGCCACGTCTGAGAGGAGGAACGCACTGCAGCTTTTTCAAATCCTGCACAAGAGGATGATGAGCCAGGAGAGTGAGAGGGCTCCAAATGCAGGCCCACGAGAGGAAGGCTGCCAGAGGGGTTGCAAGAGGGAGGGCCCCAGGGATGGGAATCTCGGAAAGGGTGAGTCTCACTCATTTGTGAGTGCCAGAGAGCACAAAGCCAGTGACCAAAGAAGGATTGTCCCACCACCTTCCTGACTTATCTTGTTCCTTTGTCACATAGCTGGGGTGGCATAAGTGGCTCAGAGTAGGGGAGAATGTGGTCATGGAAGTGAGCAGAAGCAGCCCACACTCCCCTTACTCCCCAGGCAGGCAGCCTCCAACCATAAGCCTCAGGAAGAAATAAGGGCGCAGCCTTCTGGTCTTCAACTGAAAACTGAACAGTTGATTTCCAACTTTGACGGAATACATCCTCGTTACTGACTTGAGACTTTGGGATGTTTTGTTAGGCCTGCGAGTTTTCATCAAGGAGCAGGGAAACACATTTTAAAGGAGACAGAAATTTTAAAGGAGAGACCATCAATAAAGTTAAGTTTTGGTTTTCTACCACAGCTCATGTATTCAGTGCACTGTCAGGTTCGTGTTCACAAAACCAACAACTGAATTTACGGTGCAGTCAGGGACAGAGAGGCCGACTGGACAGCACGGAGAGCTTCCAGCTCTAAAATTTCAAGCAGTGAACTTGCTTACTGTAGGGGATTGTGGTACCTTTTTTTTGAGGTACAGTTTTATGTTTCTTTTCTTCTTCTTTTTAACCATTTTTTAGTAAACAAGGTTTTAAAAAGTAATTTAAGAAAAATATGAAGTGCAAATTAAACAAGTAGAATACAAATGTGACCCAATTTCTGAGGATGGGTTGTAAACGAAGTTTGGAAACAGGGTGTGTAGCGAAGTCGGAAAGCAAACTGCGGTGGGGAGCTATTCCAAGGGGCCGTTCCCAGGAAGTCTATAGAATTGTCCTGAGTTAAAATGTCCTCAAGATTACCATAGACTTATGACATTTTTCTAAATGACAGTTCCGATCAGTTGGGTAAAATGGCAGAGTCAGAAGTAAATGTAGGAAGGAACAACGTAGAACTAAAAAAAAAAAAGCCTCCCAAAATCAAAGTCTTAAAAAAAAGAGAGAAAAATGAAAGAACAGAAGGAAGAAAAGAACAAAGAAGAAAAGAAGGAAGAGAGGGAGGAAGGAAGAAGAAGGGACGGAGGGAAGGAAAGAACAGAGGAAAGAATGATGATTTCACACAATAAAATATAGATTGTGAACACTCTGGGTCTTAATTTCATTTTGATGGTTCTGGTAGCTCATAAGACACTTCTATTTGCACATTTGGTTTAAAAAATTTATTAAGCTCTTCTAACTTCACAACTCGGGGCCTATAATACACAAGCATTATTCAGTTTCTCCTGTTACATATAAAATGATTTTATTTAGCTAATTTAAATATTAAAGCTTTTCTTAATTGTAGATTTCCATTAGTTCTTTGTAGTTGCTAGAACTCCGTGCTTTATAGCTCAAGGGAAGACTTGTACTGTTTGAGTCCCTGTTGAAAGTAAACCACAGGCCTCCGCTTTCAGGAAAACAGAGGACACACACTTCTCTCTCTTCCTCCCAGTAATAGAGCTAAAAATTTTGGACATTATCTATAAAGCAACTATAAGAAGACTCTGAAAGGTAAAGACAGAGGAAAAACCAGCTGAGGAGTTCAGCACCTTAGCAATAATACAGTGGTGAATTCCCTAGGGTTTGCTTTTTTTTTTTTTTGCCTCATATATCCTAGAGCCAAAGAAGTTGGCAAATAGCAACATCAATGGCAGATAAATCAACAAAAATGTCCCAATAAAAGTTGTCTATCTCTAACCAGTGGACCAAGAATGGGGCAACACAGCAAAACCAAAAACTTTTGGGCAATAACTGCTCTACTCTGACCAAAACCACAGAAAAAAAATTGTGGCCCTACTCCCACCCACAGCAGTCCAGGCTGAATGGAGAGCTCAGATATCCACTCTCACTAGCCTGTAAGGAAATGCCCCAAATCCTGTGGCAGGATGGTGCCCAGAAGGCCAAATAGGGAGTCAGGTTTTTCACTGCGGCCCAGAGGTAAGAAGACCTCCAGCGGCGTCAGCGGAGGCCATATGAAAAGCAGTAAGGAGGCACTCCCACTCCCCCAAGCCAGAAATCAGTGGAGAACTAGTGAGGAGCATACCATAGTTTGCTGTGTATAATGCACACTTTTTTGCCCAAATTTTTGAGGGAAAAATACGGATGCACATTATACCTGAGTATAATGATTATATACCATGGGTATAATAATCCCATGTATAATGCACACCAAAACCGTGGGTCCTCATAATATACCACAAAATACAGTAATTCCCACCTGTGCCAGCAGTAATGCGGAGCACCACCACCTTGGGTGTCGAAAGAGGCCAAGATAAAAGTGGGTAGAGGGAAGCTGGATATCTACTCCCACCAAAAATGTAGCTATATTTGATATACTTTTCTCCCACCAGCATTAGGCAATGCTCCCTCTTCCCAGGCTAGAGTGGTATCACAGGTGGATAAAAATAGAAGTTTAAATAAGATGCTCAGTCCCATAGCATAATACCTTCATTGTATCAAGAAGATCAAGAAGCAGGAGATTTTAAACTGAGTGATAAAAGACAGTCAATAGATACCAACTGAGATGACAGAGATATCACACCTACAAGACAAGATTCTTAAAGGAGCCATCATAAAAATGCTTCACTGAGCAATTATGAACATGCTTTAAGAAATGAAAAATAGAGCCCTGGCCAGGTGGCTCAGTTGGTTGGAGCATCCTCCCACACACCAAAATGTCGCAGTTAGATCCTCAGTCGGAGCACATACCTAGGCTGCAGGTTCAATGCCTGGTGGGGTGTATAGAGGAGGCATCCGCTTGATGTTTCTCTCACATCGATGTTCCTCTCTCTCTCTCTCAAATCAATAAACATATCCTCAGGTGAGGATTAAAAACAATAATGACGAAAATGAAACACAGAAACAAAAAATAAAAAAAAATGGAAATTTAGAAATGATATATACAATAGCTAACAACAACAACCTGACCCAATGGATAGGCACAACAGTAGAACAGAACACAGGAATGACTAGTGAACATGAAGATCAATCTGAATAACACATGGAAAAAAATCTTAAAAAAAAAACCAACCCAGAGACTCATGGTTTATCAATAAAGACTTAGTATTCCTGTCATTAATGTTCCAGAAGAGAAAAGGAGTAAGGCTGAAAAAGGCTCAAAAAGGTAATAATAATGCAAACTTCCCAAATTTGATAAAAGGCATAAATCTGTAGATTCAAAAAGCTGAGTGCACCTCCACTACAACTGACAAAAGAAACCTACAGCAGCCATATTGTAATCAAACTTTTGGGGAAAAAAGCAAAGAAAAAACATTGAAAACAGTAAGAGAGAAACAGCGCCTTACCTATATGGGAAAAACAACTTCAATGACAGCAGTTTTCCCATCAGAAACCATGGAAACCAGGAAAAAATAAAGGGGGAAATGATAGAAGAGGATATTTTGGTGCATTAGGAAGAAAATGAAGATAACTAAAAATATAGCTATATTTGATATACCTTTCTTCTCCTGAGTTTTATAGTTGAAGCAAGCAGGATAGTAGTCTGATGTGGTTCTAAATGTACATAAAGGAAACATTTAAGATAAATATATTATAAAGGTAGCTAAGTAAACAGACACGAAGAAGGGTCATGTTTCTATACTTTACTCAAACTGGTGAGAATACCAGTAGACTGAGAGAAGTTATATATTTATAACATTATACCTGGAGCACTCATTAAAATATACATTTAAAAACACTGATATATAATTTAGGTATATAAATAAATATAACCATAATAAATGTAAGCATATTCACATATATTTTATGTATACCCTAGTGGTTCTGCTTCGCTTATTGAATTCAGATATATCATACAAAATGTATTCTGTGACAATAATAAAATTATTATAGGAATAAATTATAGAAGGGGTAACAGAAAAATCACCAAACACTTGGAAACTAAAAAAACAGTGATCGGAGATGAAAAAGAGGATATCACCAAAACACTGCAGACATCAAAAGCTCAGAGAATACTACAAATGCCTCCACACACATACATCCAACAACTTATACAAAATGAGCCAGTTCCTTTAAAAATGACCACAATTTTCCCAATATGAAACAAAGAATTTGAATAGCTTTCTGTTAAAGGAGTTAAATTTGTAATTTAAAGACAGCAACAAAGTCTTCAGACCCAGATGTTTTCACTGGAGAAGTCTTCCAAATAGCTAAAGAAGAATTAAGATAAAGTCTACACCATCTCTTCCAGAAAATGCGGGAGGAAATAACACATCCCACTTCCTTTATGAAGCCAGTGTTATCCTGCTACTAAAATTAGACAAAGTACCAAAAAAAAACCCCAAGTAAATACACACCATTATTTACTTGGTGAAAATATTTGCAAACCATATATATCAGATAAAAGGTAAGTATCCAAAAAATAAGGAACTCATACAACTCAGTAGAAAAAAACTAAAACTAAAACTAAAACAAATAATTTGATAAAAATCGGGCAGAGTACCTGAATAGACATTTCTTCCAAAGAATACATACCTACAAATGGCTTACTGGTACACAAAAAGATGTTCAACATTACTAATCACCAGGACAATTCAATCATATTTTTTCATTAATATGGTGCAAAAACTCTTTACAAAATATTAGCAAACAGAAGTCAGCAATAAAAAAATAATTATATACTCTGACAAGTGGGTTTTATTACAGGGATGCAAAGCTGGTTCTATATTTGAAAATCAATCATAATCTACCATATTAATGGACTAAAGAAGAAAATCATGATTACATCAATTGATGCATAAAAAGTATTTGACAGAATTCAACACCTAATCATGATAAAAATAAAAACTTTTAGAAAAATAAAAATAAAGGGCAATTTTTTAAAGTCTGTTTTATTGATTACACTAATACAGTTGTTCCATTTTTTCTTCTTTTTATTTCCCTTAACCCTGCACCCACCTCCCACCACCATTCTTCCCACCTTAGTTCATGTCCATGGGTTGTACATACAAGTTCTTTGGCTTCTCCATTTCCTGTACTATTATTAACCTCCCCCTGTCTGTTTTGTACCAACCATGTATGCTTCTTATTTCCCCGTACCTTTTCCCTCAATCTTCCCTCTTCTCCCCGACACCCCTGTTGATAACCCTCCATGTGATCCCCATTTCTGTGATTCTGTTCCTGTTCTAGCTGTTTGCTTTGTTTTTGTTTTAGGTTCAGCTATTGATAGTTGCGAGTTTGTTGTCATTTTACTGTTCATATTTTTTATCTTCTTCTGTTTCTCAGATAAGTCCCTTTAACACTTCACATAATAAGGGCTTGGTGATGACGAACTCCTTTAACTTGACCTTATATATGGGAAGCATTTCATCTGCCCTTCCATTCTAAATGATAACTTTGCCAGATAGAGCGATCTTAGATGTAGGTCCTTGCCTTTCATGACTTTGAATACTTCTTTCCAGCACCTTCTTGCCTTTATGGTTTCTTTTCAGAAATCAGCTGATAGTCTGATGGGCACTCCTTTGTAGGTAACTTTCTCTTTTTCTCTTACTGCTTTTAAGATTCTCTCGATGTTTTTAATCTTGGCTAATGTAATTATGAAGTGCCTTAGTGTGTGCTTTCTTGGATCCAACTTCTCTGGGACTGTCTGAGCTTCCTGAACTTCCTCGAAGTTTATTTCCTCTGCCAGATTGGGAAAGGGAACTTCCTCAACTTGATAAACAGAATCTACAAAAAAACCTACAGCTAACAATTCCGTTGATAGTGAAAACTGAATGCTTTTCCCCTAAGATCACAAACAAGGCAAAGATACACACTCTCACCACTTTTCTTCAGTATAGTTCTGAAAGTTCCAGCCAGTGCAGTAAGTCAAGAAAAGGAAATAAAATATACACAGATTAGAAAGGACAAAATACAATTATCTGTATTTTCAGACAACATGGTGTTCTATGTAGACAATTCCAAGTAATCTACAAAACAGATGAGAATTAGAGAGTTCAGCAAGAATGCAAGATAAAGATAAACATACAAAATGTTATTTTCATGTATACACTAAAAATGATTCCAAATTGGAATAGTGGGTTCCAAATTTTAAACACTAATGTCATTTACAGCTATCATAAAAACAGACACATAGACCAATGGAACAGAGTCAATAGCCCAGACATAAACCCCTGTGTATTTAGTCAACTAATATTTGACAATGGAGTCAAGAATATTCAATTGGGAAAGAATAGTCTTTTCAATAAATGATCTGGGAAAGATGAATATTCACATAAAAAAATAAAATAAAATTAGACACCTATCTTACACCACTCACAAAAATTAACTTCAATGAGATTAAAGAACTAAATGTAAGACCAGAAACTGTAAACCTTGTAACAGAAAACATAGAGAAAGCCTCCTTGATTTTGATCTTGTAAATAATTTTTTGAATGACATCAAAAGCAAAAATAAATAAGTGGACTACATCAAACTAAAAGGCTTCTGTAGAGCAATAAGAATAATAAGAATAACAACAACAGCAACAACAACAAAAAAACAACAATAAAAACAAAAAACTGAAAAGATAACCTGCAGAATGGGAGAAAATATTTGCAAACCATATATATCAGATAAAAGGTAAGTATCAAAAAAATAAGGAACTCATACAACTCAGTAGAAAAAAACTAAAACTAAAACTAAAACAAATAATTTGATAAAAACCGGGCAGAGTACCTGAATAGACATTTCTTCCAAAGAAGACATACATACAAATGGCTTACTGGTACACAAAAAGATGTTCAACATTACTAATCACCAGGACAATTCAATCAAATCCAGAATAAGATACCACCACACACTGTTAAAATGGGCATTATCAAAAACAGATAAATGTTGGTAAGGATATGGAGAAAAGGGAACACCTATGCACTGTTGGTGGTACTGTAAATTGGTATAGCCACTATTATAAACAGTACGGAGATTCCTCAAAAATTCAAAAATAAAACCACTATGTAACCCAGCACTCCCACTTCTGGGTATTTGAAGCCTGACTGGGAAAAGTCCAGCTATCGTTAATATAAAGAGAACAGTTGGCAAGACATCAATATAACCTGGCAGCCAAGGACAATGGACTAGAATGCGCATGCATGAACAATGATGACTTCACTCTACTCATCAGTGCGGGTGGTCGATGCTGTTGAGTGAGCACGTGTACTGTGGCCATTGCATTCAAAGTGACTGAGCAAGTAGAGCAATGAATCTGCATCAGATTTTGCATTAAAGCTTGAACATTACTTTGTGGAAACTATTTGGGTAATTCAGAAGGCTGCAGCTATGGGCAACTGATGATTGGCAGCTTCATCACGAAAATGTGCCCATTCATGCATCATGCTTGTGCAAAGATTTTTTGCAAAATATCAAATCACCTGGGTGATTCAGAACCCCTACAGCCCAGATTTGGCACCCTGAGACTTCTGGCTTTTCCAAAAATTAAAAACACCTTTGGAAAGGGAGAGATTTCAGACCATCAATAAGATTCAGGAAAATATGATGGGGCAGCTGATGGCAATTGGGAGAATGGTGTGAGGTCCCACAGTGCCTACTTTGAAGGGGACTGAGGCATCATTGTCCTTTGTAGAATGTCTCTTGTATCTTTTTCAATAAATGTCTTTATTTTTCATAGTACATGGCTGGATACCTTCTAGATAGATGTTGTATATCTATCCAAAGGAAATGAAAGCACTAGGTCAAAGAGGTATCCGCATCCCCATGTTCACTGTAGCATTAATCACAGTAGATAAGACATAAAACATCATAAGCATCCTTGATACATGAATGGAAAAAGAAAACATGGCATATAAACTACAGAATATTACTCAGCCATAAAAAGAAGGGAATTCTTCCATTTGCAACAACATGGATGAACTTTAATGGCGTTATACTAGGTGAAATAAGTTCAGAAAAAGACAAGTACTGTTTGGGCTCATATATATATGCAGAGTCTAAAAGAAGATGGACTGATAGAAACAGAGAGTAGAATGGTGGTTGCTAAAACTGGTGGGAGGAAGAAATGGGAAGATGTTGATCAAAGTGTACAAACTTCCAGTTATAAGATACATGGAATGAGTTCTGGGGTCCTAATATGTAGCTTGGTGAATATGATTAATAATACTATATTATGTACTTGAAAGTTGCTAAGAGACCGTTTTCACTACATACAAAAATACGTGATTATGTGAGGTGATGGATATGTTAACCAATCTTACTGTTGTAACCATAGGTAGCAAACTGTTACATCGTACACCTTAAATTCACACAATGCTCTATGTCAATTATACCTCAATGAAGTTGCATAAATTCTCAAACACTATAATACCATTTACAAATATGAAAAATATAAAACACTTAGGTTAAATCTACCGAAACATGAGCAAGATTTGTATGATGAAGACTACAGAATGCTGATGAAAAAAATCAAATAAAAATTTAATAAATGGAGAGACATACTGTATCAGGGATTAGAAAATTCAATATGGTCAAGGCATAAACTTTCTCCAAATTGATGTAAAAGTTTAGTGCAATGACTATTAAAATCCCAGCAATAATTTTTTGTAAATGTAGATGGCATTCAAAAATTTACATAGTGAGGCAAAGGAAGTAGAATACCTAAAACAATTTTGAAAAAGAGTAATCTAGTAGGATTAATTGGTCTATCCTATAACGAGGTCTGTGTGGTACTGGCATAGGGATAGCCAAGTAAATAAATGAACAGAATAGAGAGCCCAGAAATATAGCCAACTGATTTTTAACAACAGTGCAAAATTAATCCAATGGAGGAAGAATAGTCTTTTTAACAAACAGAGTGAGAACAATTGGACATCCATGGGGAAAAAAATAATGAGCTCCACCTAAGTTTCAAACTGCTTACAAAAATTAATTATTTAAAATGGAGCTGCAAACATAAAGGTAAAAAAGTATTATAAGGAGTTCTGGTCAAGATGGTGGAGTTGGTAAATTCTGTGCGCATCTCCTCCCATGACCAATGCAAAATTATAACTAAATTATAGAACATTAAACCTGGAGACCCATCTGAGGAGTAAATGAACAGAAGTTTGGCCACATGAAGACTGGTAGGAGGGGAGAGAATGCAAGACAGCCTGGCTCCACACCCATGTGTGGTGGTTGAGAATCAGCTGTAGAGGTCTTCCCTGAGAAGTGAGGGGTCCCAGCCCCACACAAGCTCGCCAGCTTGGAGTTCCAGTGCCAGGAAGAGGAGCCCACAAAGCATTTAGCTGTGAAAATCAGCAGGGATTCCACCCATCTGTGTGCGTGAGTCAGAAGGCAACTGGAAAACCAGGCATTCAAGGGCCTGTGACAGAATTGCTCACTTGCAGGCACTCACCCTGGGCTCTGGCAGAGGGACAGAGGCTCAGGAAGCTCCAGAGACACACAGGGAGAAACTGAGTTGTGGGCTTCAGGATGAGGTGTGAAGGGACAACTGCCATTGTCCCTGTGTTGGACCTTTTCTTACACAGCTGACAGGCAAGTCCCATCTTTCCTGTGTTGAGCCCTCCCTCTGCATGGCCAAATCTGAATCTTCATTAGCCTCGTGAACGCCACTTGTCTTACCCCATAACTCCCTGAGACCCTGCCCCACCCAACTCTCTCACTGCTTGAGGTTCTTTCAGGGGCTGAACACTACAGGCAGCTGGCAGGCGCAGCAGGCTTCAGGTTGCCCCATGCATATTTCTGAGCTGCCCCAGGCCCTGCACTGTTTGCAACATGGCCTCTCCCATATGCATACAGACAGCACAGGCATCTACCAACTGTGGATCGCTTTGTAGCTCCTACCAGGTAGCTTCTGGTTGGTCACAGGTAGCATTTGACCTTGGTCTGCACAAGAACTTCTCTTGAGAGGCCCCAGAACCAATATACCAGATAACCAGCTCAGACAACAATAGAGCACCACCCAATTAGCTCCACAAGTGGCACAACCAAAGGGTGGTCTTGGCAGGCACCAGAGCCAGCTGGGGATAATCCCACTTCATGGGGTCAGCCCCTGCCAGCAGCTCATATGTACACTGTGGTTGTGGCCATTCTTGGCAGCCAGTCAGCCTGAGGGCCAAACTCAACCACAATGAAGACTCACAACAGAAGAGTACACACAAACCACACAAGGAACACTCCTGGAGAACCTGGCTCAGGTGATCAGAAAGACTGTGCCACTGGGCCCCATAGGAAACCTACTACAAAAGGCCACCCTGCCAAGACTAGAAAGTGTAGAAGATCAACCTAATATGTAGAAAACAAACACAGAGTGACAGCTCAAATGAGAGACAAAGAAACATGTCTGAAATGAAAGAATAGGACAAAACTCCAGGGACAGATCTAAATAAATGGAGGCAATTTATCTACCAGATACAGAGTTCATAGCACTGGTTATAAGGATGCTCAAGGAACTTAGAAGAACTTCAACAAAGAGACTTTAACCACAAAAACAGACATAAAAAAAGAACCAGTTAGAAATGAAGAATACAATAACCAAAATGAAGAACACACTAAAAGAATCAACAGCCGACTAGATGAAACAGAGAACTGAATCAGTGATCTGGAAAACAAAGTAGCAGAAAACACCAATCAGAACTGCAAGAAGAAAAAGGATTTGAAAAATGAGGGTAGAATAAGGGACCTCTGGGACAACATCAAGGATAAAAACATTTGCACTGTAGGGGAACCAGCAGGAAAAGGGAGAGAGCAAGGGATTGAGAACCTATTTGAAGAAATAACAACTAAAAACATTCCTAACCTGGTGAAGGAAATAAACAGAGTCCAAGAAGCACAGAGAGTTCCAAACAAGATGAACCCAAAGGGGCCCGCACCAAGACACAGCATAATTAAAATACCAAACATTCCGAGCTTTAGCAGAGATTACCTCTGGGGAGGTGGATGAGTTGCTCTCAGAGCTTCGGGGGAAGCTGAAGAGAGAGAGGCCTCTGTCCATTTTATTCCCTTATGAATCATGTGAAAATAAATTTCTTAACATGTGCATGTGTTAGTTTTATTTTTTGCTTTATTAATTTTCATTTATTTGTTTATTTACTTATTTTGAAGATAATGTGATTTTTTGTTAGTTTTATAATAAAAGGAAATAAGTTAATAAAGATTTAAAATCAAACCTCATTCGCTTACTATTACTTAAAATTTTTTTTCTGCACTTTTTATTTAAAAAAGTTCCTTGGCAGAAACAGCCCTGGTATTTAGGAAATATATTAACCTTAGCCCTTTATAGAAGGAAAAATCTTTAATTTAGTCTTCCTCAAAAGAAACTCTCTCCAAATCTTTAGCTCACGAGGTCCACATATAATTTTATCCTACAAAGAGCTTCTTAGATATTTCAACATAATCTCTGACACAAAGTGTCAAAGGTAATTTAACATCTGTCAGGGGCCTTCCTCTTGTTCATTAACAGTGGTTGGCATGTGCAACTAGCACACTCAGATTCCCACATATTGATGTGCCAAGGAACCGGGTGCCCAGCTATCCATGAACAAATCCTGCCCCTTGAAAATAGCGCCATGAAGGGACAGGAAAGGAAACCAGTGCAGTCATCCTTGTCCCGGGTGGCCAGAGGACCTGCCTGTTCTCCTCTTAAGAGAGCTGTTTCTGCCCCCTGCTAAGTTGCTCCCTTCTAAGTGTAGGTCACATGGTAAAAATCACAACTTGATTTACCAATAGAAGTCACACATTCTGTCTTTACACACTAGGCCATGAAGTAAAATTTCTGTCCTGCTGTTGCACTCGACTTACAGCTTTGGGACAAGGAGTGAGGGCAGAGTTCAACTCATTGTTCAGTGTCCATGGCAATAGTTTGGGAATTCCACATCTTCTGGATATTTGTGGGAAAGCTGAAATGAGAATATTATTGGGAAGCTCAAGAATATATCTTTTTTATTGCTTTTATTGTTAGAGGGAGGGGGAGGGGAGGAGGAAGAGAGAGAGATCAATATGAGAGAGAAACATTGATCAGTTGCCCTCCATATGCACCCTGACCAGGGATCAAACCTGCCACTTAGGTATGTGCCCTGACCAGGGATCAAACCCATGACCTTTTGGTGCATGGGATGAGGCTCCAACCAACTGAGCAACCTGGCCAGGACTCTAGAAAATATATCTTATCCGTTGGAATTGCTTAAAGCCACATGCTATTTTAACATGATTCTTATCTATAATTTGGAATTGGATGGTTGAATACTTGATTGCAGTCAGTGACTAAAAAGCTGACCCTGGAAAACCTGGGCATCATCAAAGGATACCTTGACCATGACCAGGACACATCTTAAATGAAAATGTCATCCTTTTGACCCAAGAGAAATGAAGAACTAGAGTAAATCAAGAATATTTTCTGGCTTGACTAGTGTGGCTCAGTTGGTTGAGTGCTGCCCCAGAAAGTGAAAGGTCATTGGTTCGATTCCTGATCAGGGCACATGCCTGGGCTGCAGGTTTGGCCTCTGGTTCAGAGAACGTACGAGGGGCAACTGGTCGATGTTTCTCTCTCATATCAATGTTTCTGTTGCTCTCTTTCTCCCTCCCTTCCCCTCTGTCTAAACATAAATAAAATCTTTTTTTTAAAGGAATATTTTCTGATTACTTTATTCCAACGAACTCCAAATACTAATTACATTTACTGGTTACTGAACATCTACATGCCAGGCACTGTACTAGTTTCCTAATTCTCCCCGAACCACATCAGGTAAGAGTCATATGAGGTTTAGAAACCAAAGCTCAGAAAGATGAAATAACAAGCCAAGATCATACAGGTGGTGAGACTGAGTCAGGATTTGAACTCAAGCCAGTCTGATGCCAGAGTCCATGTTACTGAATTCTTCAATGCCACCACTCGTGCTAGTGCCTCCAATAACACGAACACAGTGGGACTTTGGGAAGTTTGCTGTTATATCAATAATCTGCCACCAATATCCTTCAATCTTTTCTTACCTAGGAATGTAACCAGCCTGGATTGCAATCTCCTGAAAGTGAAAAACCCTGATTCCTATTTTTCTCCATTTTGATACACCTCCTTTGGCTATACTCTACCCATGGAAAAACATACTCTCCCAGAATCATGGAACATTAGAGCTGGAAAAAACTCTAGAAATCATCAGCTCCTTAACAGAAACAAACCTGGTGGGAAACCTTTAAACCTAATACAGTGCTTATCTTACAAGGTTTTGGTAGGAAACTCAAGTCAGAGAGGTAACTAGTGTCCCCTGACGAGGGAGCTGGCTAATGGTAAACAAGACGTGTACACAGACCCAGTGAGCCCAAACACCACGTGAGGTGGTAACCGAAGTTCCTTCACAGAATGACAGCTCTCACCACTAGATCCTTCCTCATACCTCTGTCTGGGATGTATCTGATTTAATTTGAATGTCGAAGGGAAAATATTTTGTTATTCATGCTTCATAATTAGCAAGCAATTCCTTACTCATCATCTTACTGGTTACGGTAGACACTACTATTAGCTAGAGGAAATGGGATTTTCTTCTGCACAGGAGTCAACCATGGCTAGTGAGATTAAATGATTTGCTTGAGGTAAGAGAGCTACCAAATAGGAGAAACGTGACCCAAAGTTAATCAGAATTCTTGATATTGCTTTTTAACATCCCCTTTGTTCCTAATATTTGACTACAAAAGCTTAGATATTTAAAATTAACATTTTTCTTATTATAAAAGTAATAAATGTTTATGGAGAAAGTTTACAAAATATCAGGCAAATACAAATCACAGCTGATCTCGTTGCCCACAGATACCCACTGTTACCGTTCCGTGGGCCTCTCCCCAGCCATCTGCACGTGTCTGTACACGCTGACACAGAATGAAGGAGAGACGCGGGGGTCCTGGCATGTACGCTGTTTTAGGATCTTTCCCCTCTTTACTATTAGATAGTAAACACTTTCCCAAATATTTCAATGTCTCCTACATCATATTCAGAAGGACCATCACGTTCTATTGCCTGAACGCATTGTAGCTTTGTCTGGACAATAACCTATTGTTAAAAAAAACAGGTTGTGTGTAGTTTCAGGTTTGGGGTTTTTTTTCAATTGTATCCAGTGCTGTGGTTAACATCTTTGTAGTTAAATCTTCACACACAGCCATGACAGTTTTCTTTGAATAAACTTCTAAACTGGAATTTCTTGATGAAAGGGCTTGAAAAATATTAAAACTTTAAAGATAAATCTGGATAGTCCAAATTAAAAGTTAAAGTTCATCTGATATGGACTTTGCTTTAGCAAATATTTATGATACATCTGAGCTTTCACTAATTGCAATGTCTGTGAATTTTAACGCTAATTTTTACTCTTTAGTGAGTAAAAGTTCAAACTACTGAAGAAGAAAATCAGAGCTGATATACACAAAGCTACAGCGTAAGATGTGCTGTCGCCAACAGACCCTAGGTGCCCCCAACCCCTGCCTCTAGTGCTCACACCTGGGTGGGATTCCTGCCCCTCAAGCCCAGGCCTGACTTGGGACCTGCTCCTTACAACAGAATATGGCAGAGGTGATGGGATGTCACGTGTGTGATTAAATTATGTGATGCAAGTCTCCCCTATGGGGTTGTGAATTAAGTGGCCCACTTATATTGGAGAAGCCCACATAGCTACGAACTGCAGGCAGCTGTAGGGGCCATGGATGAGCTCCAGTGACCACGAGCCGAAAGCTGGGCCCTCCGTGGTACAGCCATGAGGAAGCGGGTTCTGCCAAGAGCCTGAACAAACTTTGAGGCGGGTTTTCCCCCACTCGAGTCTCTAGATGAAAACGTAGCTGGGCTGAATGCCTGCCTGGAGCCTCATGAAACCCTTGCCAAGAACTCAGTTAGGCCCAGACTCCTGACCCATAGGAACTGGAGACAGGAAACATTATTGCTTTGCAGCACTAAATTTGTGGTTATTCGTTACACAGCAACAGATAACTGACACACAGACCTGCCCTGAAACCTGTGAGTGTGTCACTTTGACTTGTGCCCTTCAGCCCTTTCTCAGCCTGGCCTTGGCTCCCCTCCACTGTAGCCCTCTTCCTACCAAGTGCAATATTATTAGAAAATATAATAAGGCAAAATGAAAGTTATACCTAACCCCATTACCCAAAGGTATCAGTGTTAGAATTGTGCGTATCCGCCCATCCCGGGTCTGTTTACCTTCAGATCCACCCCCTCCTGCCCAGGCTCTGCTCCCTGTAGGAGGGGCTGACCCTGCAGGAGGCATTTCCTGGTGCCCTGTAGCTGGGAGAGGCCGACCGGGGCACTGGCCTGAGACTGGAAGGTGGAAGAAGGCTCTCTGCGTGTGTCGTGGCTGCATCTCCTTGGTGGCCCCGCTCCCCAGAACGGGCCCTCTGTCAGTCGGGTTGCCTCTGCTCTCAGGCTCTGGGAACTGCCACCTCTTGTCTTTGTCCCTCTAGCCTATGAGTGGTAGTAGTCACATCTGTTGCTAATTTCTGGTGTCTCCTGTCTTCTGTTTGGCTTCTTAGGCCTTCCAACACCCGTGGAACTGTTTCTCTGCATGAAATTCCCTTTGCTGTGAACACTCAAAGTCATTTCTATTTTCTGTGGAGATCCTGGTGATGCTCAGCCCCCACCCCTGAGCCTCCACCTCATCCACTCTGTACCAGAACCAACACTGCACGTGCTGCATCAGGTGACGGATCCGTGTCATGCTCTGGCAATGCTTTCTTGCCAGGTACCCCTGTCAGGTGTTGGGAAAACAATGGTGAGTGGAACAGGTCACCTGTCCTTGGGTGTATGCAATCCAGGGGCAGGGATCAGACATATAAACAATTGTTAAGTTATTGTGCTAAATGCTACAAAAGAAGCATATTCAAAGTAGGGTGAAAGCCGAGAGTAGGGTGGTGGAGGTGGTGGTTGGGAGGGAGGAGGAAGTGTGTCTTTTCAGAGGGAACAGCCTGTGCCAAGGCGTGGAGGCCTGAGGGAGCATAGTAGGCTCCGCTGTGAGTGAGGGTAGCCATGGAATCTTGCTACCAGGCTTGTTTTTACTCAGCAACTAATTCCCCATGTCAGGAAGATTGCGTAGGACTCTACCAATGTACAAATACAGGCCAGGGTATTTTTTAGCTCCTCCTGAAGGGAATGATCTTACTTCGCCAGCCCATCGCACGTCTGTTGTACTTCCTAGGCTTCCTCCTAGAATATTTTCAGGACTAAAGCTTAATTGGATGACAGTGTGTCTGGCACTCAGCAGCCACCCAGGGAGAGGTCTCTGGAGGCTGCAAGGGCAGGCTGCATGAGGTGGTAGAAATAAAAGGCGAAGAGTATGGCCAAGCAGGGTGTTGGCAAGACAGCCAGGCCCACCGCTTACTAACTGTGCAATTTTGGGTGAATTGCTTTACCTCTCTGAGCCTCCTTCTGTATGGGTTGAATCTATGCAGAGGAGGAGGGGAATCATCTTGTAAAGCAATATTTTTTACCACTTTTTATGAGGTAGGCATTGTGCTAGAGTTTATTATTTATTATCTCATTTAATTCCCAAAGAATTCTATGAATGAAGTACTATTTTGAGCTCTAGCTTGGAGACTGAAAACACGGAGGCTCAGAGTTGCATAATTTTTCCAAAGTTACACAGGGGTTTATCTGCAGAAATGTGAAAGCCCGTGTCCCTAACCATTAAAGCACTTGAATACCACCCCATGGCAAAGCAATGGCCCTGATGCTGGGTTCGAATTAGAGTCTCAGTGACCTTGTGTCCCCTCCCCTCCCACTCTCAGAGCAGGGAAGCTGAGTTACCGTCCTCGGGCCTGCCAGCACTGTCCACAGGTACTGGAAATGGAAAACCGGACCAGAGCAAGTCACCAGCCATATTATTTGCAAAGGAGTTCTCAGCTTTGGAGAAGAGCGTTTTTAGGGTATGAGGTGAGGACTAAACATCCAAAGCCAAAAGAAAGCCTAAGAATCCCATTTCCTGAGCAAGCTCACACCACCATTGAAGAGAAGGAGGGGAACGGTAATTTCAGGGCAGCGTTATGTCATGAAACTCTCCAATCAGGAGGAAAACATCGTTATGTATGTTTTATCGACGTTGGAATTGAACCTGAACTCACTTGCTCACGTTATTGGAAAGCGTCAGGGCCGAGGCTTGGACCTCAGGCTGGAGTGCCGCGGCACTCCTCTGCAGATGGCGTCAGGATCCTTCCCCTTCCTGCACTCTCTGAACTCTGGCAACAAGACCCGGCTCTGCAGTGCAGCCTTCGCGGCGGGCAGAAGCTTGGTCGAGTCTCCGACATGTATCCTCAACTTCAAACCCTTCTCCCGGGTGTGGTGCTTGAGCAGCACTTGTTTTCCTACCCTGGGATTTAGCTCTCCCAGCAAGAGTGTCGGGACACCGAGCCAGCTGCTCCAGGATATTTCTGCGCTAACATCTAAAAGTGAAGGGCTGGGCCTGTCTCCACAAGTGCTGGCCGGCTGAACCTGTACACAGGTCACACACACACAGAGCTACACTCCACACATGCCACACCCACTCACACACCCACATGTAACACACACACCACACTTGCCACACACATTGTACATTCCCCCCACATGCATATACACCCCATGCGTAACACACATGTCACATACTCATGCATCCCCATATGTAGCACACCCATACACATTACCCATAGTAACATGCATGTGAGACACTATGGTACATTCATAACACACCTCATACCCTTACATCGCACATGTCCACATGCCACATCCATATATGCTTTGCACACATGCATGTACCACACACATCACACACATCAGATATAAACATGCACACACCACACACACTATAGCACACACACCACACCTCACAGTCTTGTATTGCACGTAAACACATGCCACATGCATATGCACCACACACACGCCACAGCTAGATACACACATCAACCAAACCATGTAGACACAACACTGCACACACATCACACATGAACACATACCATGCAAAGTGTGCATGTACACATTTCCCTTTACCACATACCATATGCACCATAAGCAGACCATACACATGCACACACACAGTTTTGAGTTCACACACATCTAGGCTGCAGCCCCAACTCTATAATACCCACTCATTCTGAGGAAAAGCCACAGACAGCCCCCCCAGGGTTCTTTTTCTCTTCCTGGCATCATTATAGCCTTGTTGCTGGATAAATTAATTACAGAGTCAGAGAAACAGAAATCCAACTCCCACCCACTCTCCCCCTGAAGTATCAACATTGTGGGTCTATTTATGAACTTCAAAATCCAAGGTGTGACATGCTTTGTCACTGCAGCCGGCGCTCTGGCAGTGAGCCGGATTCTGCCTCTTTCATGTGGTGAAAAGTTATGCCTCTCTGCTCTGCCCTCCGCTCCCGTGTTCACCTGGAGTGTGTCGCTGTGGAGGGAACAAACACGTGTGTAATGACTGAGTCTGGATCACACTCGGCCACGGGGCTGGTGGGGAGCTCAGTGTGGGAGGGGGACATGGAGTCCACTC
>PVKM010017147.1:0-26176 GCA_004027735.1 Carollia perspicillata
AGGATAAAGCGGCAGGGACCACATACCTCCATATCTGGCCTAAACTTGTCTTCAAACACAGCCATTGCTGCCAAGGAGCCAGAACCTGTAAGAAAAACATGCATTTTTAGTGTGTTTACCAACTCCCAGCTTCTCAAGTTTACCTCAGGGCAGCAACAATGGCAAAACATGCCCAATGTCACATTCAAGTACACTGTAAATATTAATCCTATAGGGCCACATAAACCAGGTAAACACTGCTCTTCAAAAGCCTGCAGTCACACTTACCACTATCTCGGGTAAACCTGCAACTGGCCCTACTTCTACTACTGACGGGAGTAATAGTAAATTATTTACAACGAAATGCTGAAGCAGGAAAATGAGTTCATAGAGAATCTGTATTTCTTTTTCAAAAAGTGAATGCCCCATAATTTCATATATCCTGTGCTGTGAGCCCCGTGCTCCACTACCGTGCCTTGGCAGGCTGCTGGGCAGAGCACTAAGTACCAAGCCGGTCAGAAAGAACAGATTGTTTTAATGAGCTGGCCCTGGCGGAGTCACCTTGACACGCAGGGAGGAAACTACCACACTAGCAATGGTAATAGGACTACGGGCTGCAGCCGCCAGGTGATTCCAGCTACAACTGTAAAACACTTTATTAGGTGGCATTTATTTGGAGCTATTATTTTTAGTTTGTACTTTGAAGACTAACAGCTGAGTAGACAAAATGACAGACAAAGAAACAAAAATTTATTATCAGAATAGCAAATGGCTGAAAGGTTATACTGTACAGACATTAACAAACAGCAAATTTCTCCCTACGAAAGTGGGGTGCAAAGGCACTACAGATACGTGCGGGCCCCCTTCAAACAGATGTAAAGGCAGCACAGCACCATTTGAAATTTTAAATTAAACTTGCTTTGTTCGGAAACCAGAGAATCTTCAGAAAACCATCATCTTGTCTTTACAGTCCTGGCAATATTTCAGGACACTCTACTTTTGGAGAGAAGATAGAGTTGCCCACAATTTTTTACTCCAATTAGAAGATTTTTTTGGCATTTATTACTTTTTAACTTGTTTTGCATAACACTATCTATTTAGCTGGGTCACAGAGAAAACCATATTTTCTATTTAAAATGATTTGTGTACATCGCTTGACCACCTCAATGGTTTAGCAAAAGAAAAAGGCAGCGATTAAACAGTTTCAAATGAGGTGTCCTGCTGATTTTATCAAGTCTGCTGAATGTATAATGAAAAAGGAGAAGCTGACAGCCACGCTGCACTGAGAAAATACAGACTGCCTTATCTGAACCGTTTAAGGAGGTCCAATTATAGATCAAATTTAAAGGGTAGGAACAGCAGATTTACAGACACAAATCAATGAACATGGTAATCCCGGTGAATGTGACGGATACCCCTGTTACGGAATATTGCTGCGGCTCGGGATCATTACCTTCACAGCGCCCGGCGCATCGCATCTAAGCAGTGGGACGCATCAGTGAGGGCCGGCATCACAAGCAATGACTATTCATTTAGGCTTTGGGAGCGAAAGGCAACCCCACTTCCCCTCTCAGGATTTTTTCTCCTTTAAAAAAAGGGGGGGATCTAAGGGAATATTAAAATCTGCCTGGAAAGGACAGAAATTAAAGAGATATTAAGCTAGTGTACACACATAAAACTAGCTGATATGCAACAGGAAATTCACCAAAACCAAACCTCCTCATTTCATAGCAAATGTGTCCCTGAAAATCTGCAAATAGAGTGACGTCTATTAATATTTTGTGACAGACACGTTTACTCTGAGATTTGGGGATTAAGGGGGAAAAGTAATCGGAGTATCTGTTTTAAGGCACAGGCGAGAACCCCTCCCAGACTTGGTAGTAAAAAAAGCTGGTTTTGCATGGAAGACAAAGGACAGCTGTCGTGAAGAAACAAGGAAATTGCCAATACGGAATCCCAGAAAAAAATACTCCTGGATACAAAATGCTCCTCCAGAGCCCACGACAGCAGGCTCGCCTCGTCCAACGTGGTCCGAGAATATCTCCATGGAGGACGAGGGCAACTGCGCCAGGGGCCCGAAGTAAACACGGAGCACGGGGCAGGGAAGGCGGGGGTCCGCCTAAGAGCTCACGTGCGAGCTTCGTGGAACTCTGGAACCGATTATTGTAAAGGGTAAAAGGCAGAACCAAGCTTACCTTAAAGGCATTCCTCCTTCAAATGTACTAGCCCTGGGCCTTCTCCTCTGCCGCCCTTTCTGTGTCAGTTTCACAGTAAACACGTGAGTTTTACTCTGATTCTTCCTGGGCACATCTATTTCCTTCTGCTTAGCTCCAGCCACCATTTCAAGGGATGAACAATACTTCCCACCCAGTGTAATAACTCTTCCTTTACCAAAACATTTTTCCCACTCAGAAACAATGCCGCAGACAAAATTTCTGTAAGTGGAAATTACATATTAACTCTAAACTTTCAGAACAAATAGACAAACACACAAACTCTCAGAACAAAAAGTGTCTATCCAGTGTGAGGATGCCGTTCACATGGTCAGAGAGTGATCTCTGAGAGTTGTAGGGTACAGGAGAGGTAAACACAGAACAGACGCAGGTCCTTATCACACTGCATTGTTGCCTCCCCCTTTATGGTGCACACCCAACACACACACACGCGCACACACACACACAGTTTTCGGAAAGCAGAAGCTTGCTAAACTGCCTGACTCTGCTTCCCTCCCTGAGATCAAAGATATGGGGGCTCCACATAAACTTGAAAATAAAGAGAAAATCAACATTAAACACAATTTCTAAATCACTTGCAAATTAGCTCCTGCTCCCAGCTTCTTGGTAAAGGAGGACTCGGGCGCCCCCTTTTCAGAAATACACAGAAGTGCGAGGACAACTGACTTTCTGTCAACAGGTTTCTAGGAAACTCTGAAATGTGTGTCTGCTGTTTAGAAAACTGAAGTCAGAATTTCAAATAGGACTGCAATTGCCCAAAGTGCTAACAGAAAAAGACGCAAATTTCCATATCATTTCAAGGCAACCAGACTGAAAGGTCCCAGGTTTGATTCCCGTTTGAGGCACATGCCTGGGTGTGCGAGAGGCAACCGATCAATGTTTCTCTCCCTCTTTTTCTCCCTCCTTTCTCCCTCTAAAAATAAATAAAATCTGGAAAAAAAAGGTAAAATCAATGAGACCAGTCTTCTTTAATAATTTCATTCAAGTTTCCTAGATTTTGTTTCAACGCCTCTTAAAACTACAGCATCAGACAGATACCATACCAGCACGGCAGCCCTGTGAACTACCAAATGTTTAAATACTAACATCCCATCTCCCCCGTAAACCAGAACAATGCCCTAAGACATTCCATTATCTCACCATCAACCTACCTAACCTGGCACTTTCTTTCATACCAAACACTAAGGCAAAAATCCTTTGAAGGAACATTTACCCTTATGCTCTATTCCAAAATCGATTAGTCCAAACTATTTGGTTTCCCATTAGGAAATGAATGAACAGAAAAGGCAGGAGGCAGCGTACATGGTACAGGGGCCTCTGCTTCACACAAGAGGCCTGTCAGGCGAGAAAAACTCGTATCAGAGGGATGTGCTTCTGACCCACGTGAGATGCTCCGGGGCAGGGGGTGCGGGGCCTGCCCACGAAGAGCGTCCAGCAGGGAAGGCGGCCAAGGGAGAGGGAAGAGCGTCTGGCTGAGCACCCACATCGACGGGCAGTGTGTCATGTCCTTTGGCCGCTTTCGCAGCAACCCACTGACGTGATGAGGCTTCCTGTTCCAGACGACAGCTAAAGGCACAGGGCAGGATTCTGCCTCGGGCGTGACCCTGCGTCTCTCTTTCACTCAGAAAGTCCTGCACGCCACGACGGTTCAGAGCAGACACGCAGGACCTTCCACGACTACGTCTCTGTCTCCCTGGGTCCCCCCTCCGCCCAATACACGCACACTCGACACCCCACCAGCACTCAATCAAGTAATTTCTTAAACGCTCACACCGCTTCACGTCGACCCCACCCTGGCACGTAGCAGTCCCTTTGCCCCTTGACAGCCCACACAACTCCTACTCAGCCTTGAGACCTCGGCGGAGAGACCGCCTCCTCCCAGAAGCTGCCCTTGACCACCACATGCACGTGAGGGCCCAGCACCCGCCTCTCTGGAACTTGCCCCTCCTGTCACCTCTGTGCCCCACGCCCCAGCGTTTCTGGCACACGGTGAGCACGAAACCGAACGTGTGGGGTGAAGCTGGGCTCATCCGAGTGCACCATCAGACAGAGGGGCCGGGGAAACGGTGCTGGCCCCTCGGAGCGATGACAGCAGTAAATGCGCTGACGGAGCCTCGAAGACCACTTCCTGCCTCATTTACCGCACTGGGATGGATGTGAGACAGACTCAAATGTAGCGCAAGTTCAATGTTCAAAAAAGAAAGTCTTTCAACCCATACAGCCATGTCCTATTACACATCCTAGCCCGGTCCAACTCTCCGTGATATCACAGGAGTGAAACGCTCTCCTTGGATTCCTACATTTTATTACCAGAGCTCTCTGTCTCATCAGTAGTTTCCATGTAGCTGCTCCTTAGCAACCTCCACCAAGGCTGCCTTTTTCAGCCCACCCACAGTCACTGAGTAGCCCGTGTGGCTTCCAGAACAAAGCTCTTTAAAGCAGAAAAACAAGGTGCAATTCAGTGGCCAGCATTGAGAGAGACGACTGTGCGAGACACTGTTCATGACCACCTCGTTATCCACTGACGTACCGCCTGCATCCACTGTCCGCCCCCAAGCTCACCCAGGAGACCCACGCACAGCCACCGGGCTCGGCCACGCCCAACTCCCAAAGCACCCAGCGCCAAACCTCCCAGCAGCTGGGCCGCGTGTGGAGAGAGAGTGATGGGGGGAGAGACACAGTGCAGCCCTCTCGTCCGCCGGCCGGGAACTGCTCTGCACACAGTCCACGCAGTCGCCCAGGAGGGCACTGCTTGCCCTGGCTGCCCTGTTGGGCGCTCACTAGGGAATCCCTCCTTTGACAGATGCCTCTGTGGGTGCTGGAAAGCACAGTCTGCCCCCCACCTCTGACTACCAGGGACTGCCTCACCCACAGATCTTCAAGGTGACACTGTGGGTAGCTCACACTGCTGACCTCCAAGAGGAGGGGGTCCCAGGCACAAATAACACAAGGGGTCAGATCTCCAGGCAATCTTTTTAAAATGAAATATCTGTTCTTACTGATAACAGGACACTGACTTAAAAAGAGAGAGAATAACTTGTATAAACACTGTAGAATGTAAGCCCCGAAACTCAGGAAAATATGAGCAGCATGCAAGACGTTCACAGAAACGAAAAGAGCCCACAAAAAAGAGCACCAGCACCGCAGCAAAGGAGCGCAACCGCAGCTTACGGAGGGGAGGCGAGGCCTGCACACGCTCAGAAACACTGCTCACGCGCACCAGCAATCGAGGAAATAAAAACTGAAATTAACCTTTTCCTGCCTTTCGGGTTAGCAACGATGAGGCAGAGCAATGCCCACTGCTGACAAAGGTGCAGTGCAGGGGAAGCCAAACGAGGAGATCTTTTCTGATGGGCAGCCCGGAAGCAGGAATCAGGAAGCCCAACGTCACACACACCCGCCGAACAGCACTCCTACTGCTGGGAGTTAGTCTAGAGAAATTAATGGACAGGGATCCAAACTAGGTGTAAACAATGAAACACTACATATGCACTCATTAAACACGAGAATATTTTTTGGCAATGGAAGGGTGTCCATGATCTAACACTTAGTGGGGGGGAAAACACATTCCAAAGCAGCATTAACAGATATGCTTATGTAATACACATTATACAGGTCTGGAAGAACATGAATCAAAATATTATGCTTATTTCCGGGTGGTGCTATTTTCTTTTTGCTTACATTTAAAAAATTATTTTCTTATTTTTCTTCAAAGACCACGCATTAATTACAAGTTTTTCATGGTGTAAGCTTGGAGAAAATGAGAACTCAACACCATGGAGGCACGGGGAGGAAGAAAAGCACAAAGACCGAGCCCTTACCAGCTGCCGGTCTCGCTGTGCCCCAGCAGCACGTGCAGCGCACTCCTGAAACCTGCATACGGGGCCTGACGGTCAGTCCACGCAGGAGTCCACAGTCCCAAGGAACGACAGTGATCAATCATCACCAGCAAATAAATGTGCCATGTCTCTCCACTGGCGTCCTTCCGTAGGACGGTCTTAGAGGGAAAATCGCCCTCATAATGAAGTCCTTTGAGCATGTCGGTGCCACGCCAAACCCCACTTATCTAGAAGTCCACTCGGTGGCCGACAAACTGCGAAAAGGACCACACAAGCATACTACACATGGTGCAGGAGAAATTTCAAAGCAGTCACAGCAGTTCTGCCTGCTCTTCAGACACGGCAGGTAGCAGCGGTCCTGTTTCACAAAAGGGGGAGACTAACCCAAGGCTCGGAGGTAAGGAATGTGCCCAGACCACACAGCTGGTGGTTGGCAGAGCTGGGAATCGGCACCGAGGTTGTCGGAATTTAAAGTGTCCGACATTCCTTCCACTCCACCATGTTGCAGCTTAAATAGCAAAACCAAAAGCTTAAAAATCAAGATTTGCAAGTAAGCATAAAAGCGCCTACATTTTCTTAGCTCCCCGTCCCAAAAAAGCATGCTATCTAGCTTGCTTTTCTTCAGATTTCAACAGAACAATTCTCACAAATCTGGATATAGTTAATTTGTGGATTTTTGCTTGGAAATTCAAACAAGACTGGGATTTTTGTTAAATGTTTTGAGCGATTAAACAGATGTCATTCACTGGTTAGCAATGCCACTCAAGAGTCTGCTCTGGGTCTTCATTTTAAAATAGCCCCGTTCAGGGGGGTGAGAGTGTAAGGGGGACAAATGCTGGTGAAAAAAAGACAACAAAATTTTTATTTAATAAAAAAAAAAATGGCCCTAGTCAGAAATTTTAAATTAGCCTTCACTATCCACGATCCTGTTTCTGCTTGCTCTACATATTTACAAACACCTGCACTAACACGGCTGACGACAGACAGTAGGAGTTCTAAAACAGGAAACGTCACTTTTATAGAATTCACTGAAGTACTGAACCGAAGAGCAATTCCAGAAACCATGCTATTAGACATGCCGAAGAAACAACAAAGCCTGAGACAGTTTTCTAGAAGCTGCTGCTCTAGGTCCGACTCCAGGAAGGACCCGCACGTAGGGCTCCCGCAGCCTCCCAGACAGAGCAGGGGAGAGTCGCTGCGGGCATTTCAGGTCCGGACCCTGAGCTCAAGGGACGCAGGTGTTTCCCCACTGTACAGGCGAGGAAACTGAGGCTCGGCTAGTGGAAAGGCAATACAGTCGATAGGAAGGGGAGTCGGAGAGCCAAACCCAGGTCTTGCGGCTCTTAAGCTCGTGCCCCTTTCCGAAGGGCGATGGCCTCGTTCCTTCAAACAGAGAATGCCGGTGCCCGCCGGGCGGCAGACCCTGGGAACACACGGCTGCGCGGGAGGAGGCGCGCTCCACAGCCCCTCCCGGTTTGCCCAGCACGCCGAGCCCTGCAAGGCCAACAGGCTGCTCCAGAAGCGCCTCACACCCAGCGCAAGGTGAATGCTGGCCTGAAACTGTGCAGCGCGGCAGCCCTGCCACCACCCTAGCTCCCTCCCCCGCACAAAGGGGACGAAGACAGAGTGCCTCTTCCTCAAAGCTTGGCTGAAGAGACTTGAACGAGACGATGCGTGTGGAGCAGAACACCTGGCACATAGTAAAAGCTCAATAAAAGCCAGCTGCTGTAATCACTCGACGGTCCCTGTCCTCCAGGCGCTATCTTATACCTTCCTTCTCAACAAGTCCCAGGACTGGCAGCTTTAACAAAAATGGGAAAAACCTGTGAACCAAAGGGTCACCGGTTCAATTCCCAGTCGGGGCACACGCCTGGGCTGCAGGCCAGGTTCCCTCGTGTGGGGTGTGCGAGAGGCAACCAAACAGTGTTGATGTTTCTCTCCCTCTCTTTCTCCCTCACGTCCCCGCTGTCTAAAAATAAATAAAATATATTTTTTTAAAAATAGAAGAAATAGAGATCTTCAAACTCTCTTCTCACAAAGTCATGACGTTCTGAGAACCAGCAGGAAAGGGGTTTCTGCTGCTTTTCCCCAGGTCGACTGAACCAGATGTGTGCAGTAGATGTCTTCCCTGAGGAGGAGTCCGCTGTGAGCACCCGGGGACCTGTCTGGCACCGTGGCCTGCCAAGGTGTAGGATGTACGCGGAGATAAAGAGAGACACGCGGACCTTTCTAATCCATCAGTGCCAGCTCTCCCTGACAGAGTGCTTACTCACACTTGCTCGTTGTCAGTGCACTGGCCACTCCTCCTGGGCAAAATGTGGTGCTTTCTACAGCCCCTTCGATTGGGATCATTTTTCACTCCGTTCCTGTCTACAGGGCCCGGTCTCCTGGTGTCGGTGCCTGCTCTGGAGGCCGGCACTACCAGTGTGTGAAGAGCTGGTTTGTGACTATAAAACAGTGTTGGTGCCAGGGGACCACGTGCAGCCACTAGAGAGCAGTGGAGAACCGCTCCCTGCCTGGGAAAACTCAGAGCCCACTCCCAGCGGCTTAATTGCATGCATGCATTTCATTGTAAGTTGTGGCCAAAAGCTTCCAGGAGAGGGAGGCCAAGCAATCAGACAATCCTGCACGGGTTGCTGAAATCCGGATTTGTCCTTTGTCAGCACAAACAGTTTAATTTGATGTTTTCACTCCTGAGTAAGCACTGAGTGTTACATCTAAACCCTCGCGAGGGCAAGAACGCTTCCTCTCCATCAGCACACGCGCCTCCGCGTCCGAGTCTATCGTTGGTGCCCAGCGAACTCAAAAAAGTCCATTCAGTGTGCTCAGAAACAGACTTAAAGCACCCAACAACATTTTCACTGAAAATTAATTTTTCAAAAGAGGCAGTTCCTTTTCAAAACCTAACATAGTCAAAGAGGAGTTAAATTTTACTCCAAGTAAATAATTTAAAGCAGCACTTGAAGGGAACAGGGATTCTTCTTATCACCGAGAGTGCAACATGTCCCTGACCTGACAGGGTATAAGCACTTACTCTTAAGAAAAGGCTAAGAATCAGGGCATCCAGGCCTAAAATGTGAAAGGCTTAATTTTTTAATGTAATTAATGAAATCACGAGGTACGGGGACAGAAAACTATTCTCCTTTAAACAGAGGAGTCACCTAACCCAACGTTTAGGGGATAAGATGGCGGAGGAAAATCACCTTAAAACATGCCTCTCCCAGCTCACAGGCCCTGCCCGGAAACAGCAGCCCTCACCCAGCAGGCGCTCTGCCGGGTGCTGGGCGCACACTCCCCCCCGCCCCCACCCACCCCCCACTGCAGGAGCTCAGGCAGTCCGAGCTGACAGATCTCGCAAAGGTGTCCTTTACTCCGTCTGGTGCACATTCCGAAATAACTTCCCAAATTGCACGTTCATTCCACTCTGCAGTTCTCTTCCCAAGTTTTCATGTCCCTCAGAACACTCAGGGGCAAAGGGCCACGGATAATAATTTATAAAACACACCTAGTCTTAATCATACGCAAAGGTTTATTTTGTCCATAGACCCTGTGTCCAAACAGTAAGAAATCCTACTGACTGAAAAATCCGTGAAGTCCTGTCACATATATTTCCTCACTTAGTTAGCCTGTGGACTAGATGATATTACCTCTGTTTTAGAGATGGAAAAAAAATAAAGTTCAGAGAAGTGAAGGAACCTACCCAAACTCACACAGCTCGTAAAGGCAGATAGGGCTGACAGCAAATCCCTAGTTCTAAGAACTCGGCAATGAAAAGTCCTCTGATGCATAAAGTGACTTTCCGCTCATCTGTCCAATAAGAAAGCAAAAGACCATCAAGCCTCAGGTTATGAGAGGATAAAGGCACTTTTCTGTACCAGGGCCAATTCATCAAGACGAGTTAGTTACCTTCCTCTCTCTAAAGTGGGATTTAAAAACAAAGGACTTAAAATTGTCGGCACTGCATTTAACTGTCCTGAAACATAATGGCGAGGGCCTTTACTTGGTTGTAGACTAAGGACAGAATTCAAGTCAGAAAAGATCTCATGGCAAAATGTCTGAGCAGAAAAAGCAGGAGGAGCAGCACCCTCCACATTAATTCAACACCTCCCATTTTACCTACAATAAACATAGGACATGTTTTATGCAGAATCAAGAACAAAGTCCACTCTAATGAGAACAGATTAAGAACTGGCAAGGGCTGGCCACATCACATTCCCTGCCTGCAACATGATGAATTTTAGAAGTAAGTATCTTCTCATTTCCTAACAAAACGGCACCATCTATTGGCTTAGTACCACCTTTGCAGCAACCAGGAATCGAGATGCCTGAGTCAACTTTCACGGGCTTTGGTTCCCTGCTGTTTAATTCCTGGCATTCCAAAGCAGCACAAATTTTAAAATATAAATGTCCACACGCTGCACATTTTAAATCTTCTGAAATGCATCTTACTTAAACTAATCAAAGCAGGAAAAACTGCCCGAGAAATCTTCGTATACTGAATGGCACACAGAGAAGGTGTTAGCACTAAAATTATCAAAACACCACACCCCCCACATCTACTCTGTGCTACATACAAAGATTCTCACGCACGGCATCCCCTCAACCCTCAGCCATTTCCAGGGGACAGTTCCCCCAACCATCAATTTCCAGAAGATGACACAGCGCTTGCCCTGGCTGGGCGGCCCAGGTCCCACACACCGAGGCCACGAGGGCCACATGCCTTCCGAGAAGGTGCTGACGGAGGCCCGTGAACTATGGACAGTGCTGCAGGGCTCGAACCTGATCTAAGCGTTGAAAATGAGCGTGGGAAAAATATTTCTCATCTTGTAGTGCACTAATTTTTTCCAGTGCAGGAAAATTTTCAAAATCAAGTCACGGGGAGATTATCAAAAACACTGCACAAAGGTTGCATTCAGTGTAAAAATATAGAGAAAATGGCAGGCCTGATTTCCCTGCCGATGTTCTTATCTTCCAGCTTAGTTCTAAGACTATTTTTTGCCCACAAGGTGAGCACTCTGTCCCGAGCTTTTTAATTGCTAGGGGTGCTCTGTAAATTGGGACTTAAGAGGTACGTCCAGTAATTATCTGGAGATCAAATTTTACCTGCATAGGACTGACAGCGACCTCAAGTCATCCCTAATGGTGCATACCAATGTTTATTCCTTAAGTTAGAATTCCTAAATTGTCCAAGGGCCTCATTTCCAGGAATGTCATGCTTAAAATGTTATTCATATTAATTCTCTATGTGAATAAGTGAGCAAAACAAACACTTTACACACTCTGCCAACGCCGTTATAAGGAACACTGCCAAGCCAACAGCAGAAGATGGTCCCCACGCTTCTCCTGACACTACTTCGGTTTGCCTAATAAGGGACAACTGGCAAGCTAAAAGAATAAGCTAATTAATCTGAGAATTAAAATAACCCACATTTTGTCTATAAAAAATAAAACCATAACCTTCTCCCCTTATTGGGAAGAAAACTCAAAGGAGCTTGCCCAGCTTTCAATCACACTAATCAATCGTCTGCAGTCTCTTACAAATTATTCCCTTAAAAGAGAAATAAATAAAACCTAAGGGGCCCCCTGTTTTTTGAGAATAAACCAAACCACATTTGGTCTGGACCCCATGCCACACAGCACTCACAGCAGACACACAGCCCGTGGGGAACAGAGACTGGGGTCCCACCCCGATCACGCACCTCCTGGCTGGCCGGCCTCGGCATACCTTCCTGAGACTCAATCTCCTAGCACCCACCTCACCGTCCTGCAAACACTGTATCAGCAAAGCATCTCACAACACTTGCTAGTGCAGCAGCTAGAAGGCTGCTGGATGCTTGCTGCTCTGACGGTCAACATCACGTCCATAAAAGGGGTTTAGGACAGAAGCTGTCCACGGGCCACGCCATCAGGCGTTTGGTCCATCCTCCTCCCCAGTAAAGCCTGGGAGAGGCGAGTCCTCAGAGAGGAGGCTCCTGGACTCTGCGCTCCCAGGGCTGTGCCAGCCTGTCTGAGACGCACATGCACATGCAGACACGAGACACATGTCTCCGGGTCCGTGTAAATTAAGAGCAGCCTTCAGGCACCTGGCTAGTCGCCAACACAGGCCCACGGGTAGGCAGAATCTGGACACCCTTGTCTCACGGATAATTTGTGGCTTCCAGCTCTTACTGTCAAATCGCTCCAATAAAAAAAATTAATTACAAAGTTTTGTTTATATTTCTTATAATAAAAAATGTGTAATTGAACTAACGCTTATTTACATGAAATACCCATTTTCTCACTTAAGCTGCCTTTGTGAAAAGCCTCGTTCCGCAGTGAATGTCACTGTTCCGCGGGAACTTTTCATTTCGGAGGGCCCTCTACTTTACCTAGAGTCTGAAGTTCAGTTTGCAGCTCACCCAAAATCAGTAACGTGAATTATGAATTAAAAGGAAGTCCACCAAATTGTGGCAATTCTGTGGGTCTCTCTCAAAATTCAGCCCCCCAGCCTCTCGTGGAAAAAAAGAAAAAAAAAAGAACAAAAAGAACAGTGACAGAAGAACGCCTTCACTGGGAAGACAGGCAGCCCCGCAGAGCGGCCGCCACCGGCAAGGACGCCCCGAGCCGGCTCCGCCCCGAGCCGGCTCCGGCGGGCAGGACGGAAGGACGGCTGAAAGAACCGACGGGAAGGAGAAGCCGCAGCCAGGGCAGTCCCGGCAGCACACTCCCTTCCCCGTTCTCTGGCAGGGGGCTCCGCTCCCAATGGACTCGGACTAGATAGCAGCAAGGCATGGCATCCTGGGGTGGTAGGCTTGTGAATAACTTAAAACCTTCCTTTGATACCATGAAAAGCTATTTCGGTGAACACCGTTTTGAATGTGCAGGATGGAAAATCTGCACACGCAGCAGCTGAGTACATGGAAAACAAATAAATGCCCTTCCGGAACCTGCGTAAACATTGTCAGTACTTAGAAGCAAGGCTTAGTAGTATCTTAATGAAGCGACATCTGGAAGACACTGAAATCCAAGCCGCTGTGCTGTACTGGGGCTCACTTGAGCTAGAAACAAGGGTTCAAATCCCAGCTTTGCCACTGACGGGCAGAGCAGTAAGGGACAAGTCACGAAAGCTCTCCTTTAAGCTTTAGGCTTCTCATCAATAAAATGGCAATGACAGCATCCCTGCCACAGAACTCTAACTGAAAATAATGAGACAGCGCTAGAATCCTCTGGCACACAGACCCTCCATGATGTGCTTTAAACTAATGCTAGGCTTTAAAGAGAAAAAAACGAGAACCTACCACACACACAATGCGCAGTGCTGACCTGGGGCTGCACAAATGGACACCGCCAACACCAGCTCCATTCCGGGGCCCTGTGAGCTGCCAGTTCACAATAAACAGCCGCTGAGGCCTCTAACGCTAACTTCAGACACTCTCTGGCAGAAGTGAGTCAGTCAGAGAATCAGAAAATTAACTTTACCATCAATTATTCATCGAGTCACGCAGGACTCTGGGAGTAAGACATGAGTTCTACTCTCTGAAATCTCAAATTCTCATAGGGGCAGGAGGGACAAGGGCTGGGGAAATGGAGCATGGCCACGGTTGGAATCCTGGAGTCCTGTTCCACACCAAATGCCCTGAGAGGAACCTACTAACTCAGCCTGGGGCAGTCCCACGGGGGGTGCTGTTACACAAGTGGAGGGGGAGGAGGGGTGACAGGAAGGATTCAGAGCGCAACTGGAAGGGACGTGGCCCCGGGTGAAGGAGTAACTCCAACACTGGTCAGGCACCAGGAAGGGACTGCCACTAAGGAACACAGGAGAGGGCAGATGACGGAGACTCGGAATCAAGCCGAAGGGCTGGCTGGTTTCCGAGTGAGCTCTGCAGCGGTAGTGGCCATCCCTGCTATCACTGGGCCTGTCCACACCCTCAGCGTTTCTGGCTGGGAGCAAGCTGCCTCCAGGCCCCAGGGCCGACCCTCCTCCCCACAGCCCTCAGACTGCTCCTTCTCACAGGCAGATCTCACCCCGCCATTCCTGGCTCAAAAATGTCAGACGGAGACCTCCAGGACAACCGAGGCACCTCAGACGGTACTACTGGGACCCTGTCCGGCCTAGCTTTCTGGCCTTGCCTCTTCTCCCTCCTCCTGAACATCCTGTCTTCGCGTCTGCCACACCCGCTGCGCCCCCTGTGCGGAACGCGCCTCCCACCCTCCGCACTGCCTCGCCTGCCCGGCAAACTCCGGCCCTCCAGTTCCCCGGCCACACCAGCCCTGTGCAGCACAGGGCCTGCGACGTCCTTCCCTTGGGGACACGGAGCAGGGAAGCAAATTCCTGGCTGATTCCCACTTAGCACCCAGGTCTCAGCTTGTGTTACTTCTTCCCGTCTTTCCCCGAACAGACTGGCGAGTGTACCCCGTATCTGTGAGGTCGTCAGAGAAAGGCACGCTCATGATCTCTTAGTAGGAGTAGAATACCCTGCGATCTTTTTGGAGGGCAATTTGGCAATAGCTCTCTGCAGGTAAAACACACTACATGGCCATCATCTGTCACGTTTCTGGCTGTCCAGAAGCTATACTTCCTCCCTAGGAAGTACACCTGCTGTCCTTTAAAAAGAAACCATTCTTATTTTCCTGAAATCCCCAGTGATTCCACTGCCTGCAATCCAGGAAGGCCACTACTAGGCATTGCTCTGAAGTATGCATTTACACAAGTACATCAAGTCACATTCGTTGCAAAAACCTGAAAACCAAAATATCCACCCACAGGACAATGGGTCCGTAAATCACGGCACCGTCACGCACACAGCGCAGCTCTGCGTAGCTGTTACTACGGCCACGATGTAGAACCGCAGGGCCTGATAGGAAACCTCCTCAAACAACTCCACAGCCAGGGGGCAGCCCATACGGTACGGCCTCATTAATGTATTTTTAATAGGGACAGAGAGACAGATGACAGACAAGGAGATACATAAAGTTGTATCATAAAACGTTTTCTGGGGGGGAAACACAAACTCTTAACAGTCACTACTCTGGAGGAGAGATATGAAATGAGAGACTTATTTTTCGTGTATTATTTCTCCCACTTGAACGTTTGTCAGGTTTGTAAATTGCTTTAATCAGAAAATGTTTCGATGTCACTTGCCCAGCGAGGACTTCCCAAACGCCCACCACCCACACGCACCTCCCCTCCCCATCATTCTCGCAAATTCCTGCTCTTTGCCTCCAGGGCACTCTTCCCTGTTTAACTCCCGCCTCCCACAGGGAGCCGTAAGCGCTGAGGGCAAGTTCTGTATCGACCACTCTACACCGGCACCCCGCACAGGGCCTAGCAGAAAGCAAACGCTAAATAAGTTATCTGGTAAATGAATGAAAGTAACTCATCCTCCCTTTAGGATTCAGCTCCAACGAAGTGACGCTTTTCCTGAAACCCTCCAATTTAGATGTGACCCGTTCTCTCTTTGGCCTCCACTGGCTACCCTCCTGCCCACCCCCCCCAACCCTGCGTGTGCGCTGAGAGCAAGGGTCCTGCACTCGCCTCTCCCTGCGGTGCCCGCTCCAGTGCCTGTACCTGGAAGGCCCTCCAGAAACAGCTGACGACGAACAGACCAACAGACCAACCCTCAGAGCGACAATGCGCGTGCGCTGACATCAGATGTTGCTGGGGCCCTCCTCCTCCTGAATCTGGTCTCTCTGGCCAGCAGAGCTGACTGTGTGGAGCAACAACGTCCACACAGACCGGTGCTGCTGCAAACCCAGAGCCCGGGACCTGAGCCCCAGGGTGACGCTGGACCTGGAGAGACATGGGGTCACCGCCGGCCAGAACGGAGCGCAAAGTGGGCTGCAGGAGGGAAAGGAGCAGGCACAGTCTACTTGGCCACTCCCTTTCAGCAACTTTTCCTAATTCGAGACTATGCTCACAGACCGAGGGCTACCGTTCAAAAGCAAAGGCAACCGATTCCATTTTTCCATCCTAAAAATGAAACTGCTTCGTACCAACATTACATTCCAGAAACTGATGATTTTACCAAGGGGATGTAAGAAAACATGCTAAAGGATTTAAAGGTGGAGGATTATGTCACCTGCTATTCACTCTCAAAAGGCTACACACACACACACATCAACAAGATGCAAGAGAAACACAAATGTGGTAAATCGTTAACTTGTAACAAATCTCAGCAAAGGGCATACAGAACTGTTCTTGTTCTTTTCTGCAAGCGTGAAGTTTTTTTAAGTAAAAATAAAGAAATTAAAGTACTTAATAGAAAAGGCTACTCCACCTTACATTTGAAAGCATGAGATGGGGAGAAATAGTACTTTGATGGAGATAACACATTTGAATAAAGCAATTCAAAACCATTCTAAAATTACTGTATCCTCACTTTAAAATAATTACGAAGACTCGTCCACATGGTATCTGGGGTAAGCCGTTCTCCCTACAAACCCCACAAACGGGGAACAGCTGCTGCGTGAAAACCTCCGAAGAGGCCAGACAGCACGATGCGGCACAGCGGGTCCCAGACTGGCGATACCCAGCCTGTTCCAGGCAGCAGTGCTCCAGCCCTGCAGAGCCGAGGCACCAAGGGCAAAAATGTAGCAGGTAAAAACCAGCGCGAGAAGCACCTTAGAGATTAAGTGGTAAAAAGGGACTGTAGTCACTCAGGAAAGGAAAAAGCCTGCACGCATCAGGCACGATCCCCAGCGAGGCTGCCACGCCAGCTCTCCTTCTGCCCGAAAGGCCCTTCTACTCAAAGCCACCTTCTCCTGAGCCCTGTCTGCCCTCCATCCCAACACCCCCAAGTCCCCTTACCCCGCACTAATTTTTAATTTTTTGTTTTGAGGTAATTATGAATTCACATGCAGATATAAGAGCTAGTACACTGAGCTGTCATATACCCTTGACCCAGTTTCCCCCAAATGTAGTGCCTTGCATAACTGTAGCACAATACCATCTCCGTTACTTTTTCTCCTCCTAGTGTTTATCACTAGAAAGTGATACTTATAGCAGCTGTTCTGTCTGTCCACCCCTACTGAAATACAAACTCCTTGCAGGCAAGAATCTTTATCATGCCCTGGCCAGTGTGCCACCGTTGGATGGAGCATCATCCCCTAGCCAAAAGGTTGCAGGCTTGACACCCGGTCATGGCACATGCCTGGGTTGCGGGTTCAACTGCTGGTCTGGGCAGGTACAATCCCTGGTCTGGCCCCGTGGAAGACGAGACAAGATGCAACCCATCAATGCCTCTCTGGCATCAATGCTTCTCTCTCCTGCATCAACGTTTCTCTCTCCCTTCCTCTCTCTCTAAGGCAATGGAAAAATGTCCTCCCATGAGGATTAAAAAAAAATCTTTCATTAAAATTTTGTTCACTGTTATATCCCAAGCACACAGAACAGGGATCAACCTGTAGGAAGAACTCAATAAACATTTACAGAACGAATCAAAGCACTTCAATGCACTGCCTCCTCTAACAGGAAATTAGACGAGCTCTTTAAAGGCCATCCTGGGCCCTGGCTGGTGTGGCTCAGTGGACTGAGCGCTGGTCTTCAAACTAAAGGGTCACTGGTTCGATTTCCAGTCAGGGCACATGCCTGGTTCCCAATTGGGGGTGTGTGAGAGGCAAATGATTGAAGTTTCTCTCCCTTTCTCCCTCCCTTCCCCTCTCTCTGAAAATAAAATAAAATCTTTTAAAAAGATAAAAGACCATCATGGTAAATAAGAGGATTCTAAAACAGGAGGGAAAAATCACACTCACCCATGGTGACATAAGGCAACTTATCAGTTGATCCATGAGGATAGATGCTGTAGAGGTGAGGTCCAGTAACATCTATGCCCCCCAAAACTAGGGCTGCACCAATGTAACCTTGATACCTGGTGATCAGAGTGTGTATAAGAAAAAAAAATGAGTCTGTATTGCATCACTGTAACTTAACCAAAAGCTGTATGAGAAGTCAGAAAACAAAAAGCTTTTCTTATACTGCCACTGTTTCATTAAGGGGTCACTGCTTTGATGGGAAATAGGAAATGAAATGAACTTGAGTTGAACTTCTACTATCAGCCAATAAAAACTGTAAATTTTTGTTTTGTGAGATAAATTTCTGTACTGTGTGAGATAATCTACACACTTTATTTCATGTCAGCCTCACAACCACCTTTAAAAGAGGGCTCTATACTTCTCCCTTCAGAGAAGAGAAAACAACCCAAAGACAGGACCTACTCGCCCAACGCCCAGCGTCTCAAAGGCAAGCTTGACTCACTCCAAAGATTATCGGCCGGCCCCCTTCCCATCATGCCTTTCTGTGATCAGCAGATAAGCTGCCTTCCGAGTAAACAATGAAGAGTTGCTAAACTCAGGCTGTTCAAATTATCAACCTCCCCACAACCTGACAGGAAAATGGCTAATGTCAAGATACCTTCCATTTGAATAGGCCCATAAAAATATGATCACGGATATGAGCTCATATTGAGTAAAGGAGGAAAGTATTTCATTATTCAGGGAAGCGAATAATGAAATAATTCCATGATGGCCTATAAAAACTCTACCACCCACAGGAAAGAGGTACACCTTTCAGGAGCGTGGGCAGGAATACGTTTTCCCACCCCACTCCACCTCCATTTCATTGTGCACACACTTGTTCCCTTGGGCCCTCTGCCTGGCTGTTTTTCCACTTTTACAGATTGCTTTCCCCGTGTTCAGTCCAATTATTTACCATTAGAACTGTTACGCTCGATAAACATGCTGAATTTAAAGTTCTCCACTATGAGCATTTAACTCTTCAGGAAAAAAGATGAAACCAGTACTGCTGAATTCGCCTAATGCTCACAGTCATTCAAAGTGAAATACACGAATTAACACAAGAGCCACCTGAAGGCATCATTTTAGGCTGAGACAGAGCTCCCCGTTGGGATGTGTGCGAGACACACAGAATGGTCAGGCCCGACGTCTCCCTTGACCACTGAACTGCCATTTCAGAAAGAACCTGCTACTCGTAAGTGAAGTAACTCGAGAGCAGGAAAGAATGTCAGAAGCAGCCTCAAGAAGGAAGGGCCCAGACAGAGGAAGAGGCGATCCCCAGGCCTACAAGCTGGCTGCAAGGCCAAGACTACACGGCCGTGGCACGAGGAGCCAGTCACCAGACCCGCCACTCGCACTGCCGTCCAGTGCGTGGCAGGTCCATCTGCTCCCCATGCAGCAGGTTCAAAGTCAGCAATAACCAGCCAGTTCCCTTCCGAGCTGAAACAGTGTCTGTTTGGTGCATTTCAGAGTCTAAGATACTGAAGTTACTGAAATCCTTACAAATTGATCCAGAAATTCCACTTCCAGGAATCCAGGATACAACAGAACAAACGTGCAGAAGTGAGTGCACAAGAATGTTGACTGCAGTACATCTGCAAGGCTGAAACAGTGGAGGCAGAGGGAGCACTGGCTGAACTGATACGGCTGTGCAACAGAAAACCACACAAACATTAAAAAGCCAGGCTACTCTTTTTCTTTCTAAATATTTTATTTATTTATTTTTAGAAGGGGGAGGGAGCAAAAGAGGGAGAGAAACATCGATGTACGAGATACATCGATTGGTTGCCTCTCTCTAGCAGGCCCCCACCAGGAACCCGGCCTGCAATCCAGGCACGTGCCCTGACAGGGTATCAAACCAGCAACCCTTCGGCAACCTTTCGGCCCGCAGGCAAGAGCTCCATTCACTGCGCCACGCCAGCCCAGGCCGCTACACTTTCTCACCCACTACTGGTGGTAGTGCAACTTAGTATGACCTTTCTCAAAGACAGTTTCTGCAACATGCATCAAACTGTTCACTATGCATATCTTTGACCCAGCAATTCCATTTCTAGGAATCTGTTTTAAAATATAGTCTAAGGAATTAATCACAAGTACCTAAAGTGTCTACGCTCCAAAGGGTCACAGAATACACTAACTTAAATACCTTAAAACGGGCAACATCATGAATACTCAAAAACTGGTTAATACAATGCAATTCTATGACACCACCAAAAAAGATATTTACCATCGTTTCTTATGGGTCACAGGCCCCTCTGAAAAGCTTACTGGAACTGTGGAACCCTACCTCGTACCGAGTGCACAGACAAAGGTTTTTTACTATTTCAGGAGGGCGACGGGTCTCCAGAACTCCTCTGTGGATTCAAGGCAAACGCTCTGGACGCTGTGCTCTTCCACCGACGGGACAAGATGCACAACACACCGGGGGCAAGGAGGACACACCCTGCACTCTTCTCGGCCTCTGGACTTCTGGGGATCTAACCGTGCACCAGGCCCTGTGCCAGGCACTGTCATAGCCCTGCTTCTGAAGTCAGATCCTACGCCTTTCTTCCTTCTACAACTGACTCATTTTATGTAACTCAACAAAAATTTCAGAAGACATAAAGGGCCATAATTATTCTAGTTTAAATTTTTAAATGCTACTCTCAAGACTTTTATAAAACAAGAGAGCATTTAGAATTCCTAAACATTCTAAAGAGATTAACAGAAACACCTGCTGGATTTAGCTAAATGCTTTAAACGACACTGCAAGTTATTTCGAAATAATTCTGTTTACTGCAATTTTACAAGTTTAAAAATTGTTTTAAGTGTAATGCACCATACAAACCACCAGAGGGAGCTTTGTATTTAAAATCAAAATCACAAATGTCTTTGGAAATCTTGACCACAGATGTGCTTTAACAAGTTCTCACACGGTACTGGGAGAATTTATTTGACAGGCGATAATTCTGCAGTTGCAATGATGATTATGTACATAAATAAATGGAAACCACTGGCATAAGGGCTTGTACAGCCACAGCGGGAACTGGGTGCACGTGACTGGGCTTCTGGCCCATATGACTCGTAAGTCCTCGTCGCCTCACCAGTAAAACGGGAACTAATGCTACTGCTGCTGCAAGGGCTACACTGAACCTCACATCCCCTTACTGAGAGTCAAGGGGCCGTGCCTGACTCACAGACGAAGGTCTGAAAGTGTTCAGGAAGGCAAGGGCGAGGCAGGAAATGGAGGGAAGTGAACGGGGCAGGGACTGACAGACCAGACACAGGCTCCTGCTTCTAAAGGCAACATCTGCCGCTCGGATGCAGAAATGTTACCCCGAACTCTATGAATTTTTTCAAAAAGACGCCAAAAATCCAGATATTTTCATTCTATTCTCCCATTTATAATTATTGGCTGCTATTTTTTTGAAAACACTGTGTGGCCCACATAAAATTCCTCCCCAAGCCGAACGGACCTGAGCGGCCTGTTTATGATTCTGCCCCCGTCCCTGCTCCCCTCTCACTGTCATAGGCCTGCACGCGGCTCCCGCTGCATGGGGCAGGGGCCAGGAAACGTTCTGTGTGAGAACACAGGTCTCTGGTCAACTCGAAAAGCAAAAGCTTTTACCATGCACACACTCCACAAAGGAAAGAGGAGAGAATTTGTTAGCAGGCAGCTGCCAAAAGAAGCCAGTATTCCAACCCAAGACTAAATACCCAGTACACTACGGTACACCGCCCTTCTTCATGAGAAGCAAACGAGAAAATGGACTTAAAACGTTTAAAACCGTCAAGGCCTAGACGAAGTGATGATGTGATTATTAAGAAAGAAAGAAAGACAAAACTACTAACAGGAATTGTCTGTGGGAGTCAACAGGGAGTGAAGGTCAGGTCAGGCGAGTGATTGTACCTCTTTAAGCCTCAGTTTGTTGCCATATAAACTGGAGCAGCCTGGCCCTCAGGATCGAAAGGATAGAATGAGATCACGCATAAAGCACTTAGCACGGGAATCGGTACGAGGAGATAAATACTGGTTAACATTAATGTTACCATTGTTCATTTCATTGTTTTTCTCCCCTTGAAAGGAGAAAAAAAACGGTCATTTGTGTTTGTGTGTGTTCATAAGAGGAACTCCTCAACAACTCCTACCAGCGCTAAGTTTCTTCCTATAAACAAAAAAGTTTTTCCTATCCAGTAACATGTCTATGCCTAAGGAAGTGACTCAACTGGTCACTTATCATTTACTCATGGGAAAAGAAAGACAGACCCCATAAATTCAATGTATTATCAAAAGCCTTATGAAATTAAAATGGCTTCTTAGTAACAACTGATTTCTAAAATAAAATGCGGATTTCTGAAAATGCTTTTTCTCTAGCTTCCAGGCTTCCACTGGCTAGCAATCTACAAGACCTGAGAAAAGGATGCTACAGAAATCCTCACCCTGCAACCTCACCTGAAAAGCATCTGCTTCAGCATCCGATTGGCCGTCACAACTCTGGGAAGCCGGCCAGTGGAGAGTGAGTGGAGCTCCAAATTAGAAGAAATGAGCTGGGTTGTCATCTCTGTGTCTGCAGCGGTCCCAGCACCACAACAACTGAAACACACGATTAGAAACTCAGCTGAAATGCAATTACCAGACGTCTCAATTAGAAGTGGAGTTTCTCAGATAACCTCTTTGTGCCTGAACTACAAAGTTCAGGTACTTAAATAAACATAAAATTGACAATACACATCTAATTACATGCAAATGTATTCTCTGTGGCACAATGGAACATTTGCAGTCATTAGTTTCCGTGCTCCTAAAAGAGTGCGTATCTTACTAATGCTACAAATATATCCAAGCTGTACAAAAGAGTAAGGCATGTTGTAAGTCTTGCAATTTAACATTTCCCAAGTATTTACTCCCAGGTACCAGACACCGCACTAAGTGTCAAAGCCCTAGCCCTCGATTTCAAAGCTGAGTGGAGATGACACAGGCAAACAGAAACTGCACCTTTTACAATACAATCCAGTGGCGCAGGTACAAAGTGCTACAGGAAACTGAAGGAAAGAGCAATTACTTCTGATCTTTGTGAGAAGGGGTTTCATATCAGCTGAGTTGGGGAGAATAAAATAAAAACATTATACGAGCAGAGAAGAGGAAAGGGCATTCTAGGCAGGGGGGATGGCATAAGCGAAGGTGAGACAGCCTGGCGATGAAGAAAACAGGGACTTTCCAGGTGTAACTAGTGCAGCAGGCGATGGCAGGTAAACAGGCCGAATAAGTGAACTTCTTGTGAGATTGTGCAAGGCCTTCAACGGGTCTGATTTTATCCTGAAAGCAGTGTAAACATGTAAAAAGTCTCTTGAAAAAAGTTTTTAAAAAGGAAAGGACCATAATTAGATTTGTGTTTTGCAAAATCCAATGACAGAGAAATGAACAACACAGAGAAGAAACCAGAGGCAGAGAGCCATTTAAATGCCAACTGTAATAGTTCAGCTGAGGAGGGGAAAAAAAATCTGAACTAAGGCCTTAGCAGAGGGAAGGACGGGAGGGAATGGATTTAAGGGGCACAGAGAAGGCAGAACAAGTACCAAATGAACTGAAGACTAAAGCAAAGAGAGGACCTGAGGATGACTTGCTTAGGGGACAGGTGGGTAAAAACGCCATTTCAGGGAGACAGAAAGAAAACACGGATTGAACAACAGGTTTCAGGGGGAAACATAGTAAGTTCAATTTTAGCACTGAAATGTTAAAAATACAGAAGTCATTCAAACTAATCAATACTTACTAAATGTTAGGAGATATGAAGTGTATCTTCGAACAGTTCTTGTCAGCAACAACCATCCCTTCAGTTGCCCTTGTATCTGCTCCAAGTACTATGCCATCCTGTTTAAAAAACACATTTAAAGAGAGATACACATAGACATAGAAGCAGATATAGATATAGATATATAGATATACACACACAATCTTACATATGCAAACCACAGCTCTCTAGTTGAGGGGAAACAATGCTGGTCACCCCCTGCTCCCCAAAAAATACCTCCTACCAAAAATATTCTGCAATACTTCAGCATTCAAGAAAAGATTTATCAACAGATGTTATTGCTTGAATCATGAGTAGTAGGTGGCAGGAATTATCATTCCTGTTTTCAAATGAGGCTCAGCGATTCAATGAATTCCTCACAGATCAAACCTAATATGGGGTAAGTCTGGACTATGAGACAGAAGTCCTTCCATTAACATAGCCACCTGTCGATTTCATTTTGAAAGATCTCACTCGTTACCCTGAACAACAATAACCATTATCTCTTTTGACCCTTTTAACAATTTAAGGCTGGAGTTATGTCCATTTGGTTGGTGGGGAAAGCATGGCTCTGAGAAGGAAAATGGAACGGCAGAGTCCAGTGGTTAGACAAATCTGTCTGAACCCCAATCTTGTGTTCTCCCACACCAGCCAGCCTTCTAAAGTAGTGACTTCAGACAGAAAAGTAAACTGGCCGCCTGTGAAAAACCCTGCCAAGTGAGTAAAGAATATAACCTTTTGATAAGCACATGAAACCTAACAAACGTAGTCTCTCCTAGAAGCCCTTTCCCCGATGTGCTCTGTAACATGTGCGCTTTCCCACTGAGCCCAGAGAAGTAAAGGAGGCCTAGTTCATGTATAAACTGCTGCTCCTGGTCTGTCCCGGCTCACCTTATACACCACCCCCGCGATGGTCGTGCCTGTTTTCCGGGCTGTTGGAAGCTTGTACCCTTTCTTTGCAAAATCGGCTTCCAGGATGGCATTTCTAAGAGCAAACGAGAGAATAAAGCGTTGAAGGGCAGGACCACATTGCGCGGCACTGGCTGAAAGAGTGCCTAACGAGAAACTCAAAAAAAAAGAACCTACTATTCATTTTCACGCCCATCTGGTCACTCAACCCCCTTGCCAATATCAGCAGTACTGTCCCATTTCTCAGCAAAGAAAGCCTCACAGAGGGACGGCACATGGCCTAAAGAGATGGAGGTGGAGGGAGTCCACGTGCGGGGGAAACGTGAGAGAGCAGCCCCGGCCTCAGGAGAAACCCACGCTCAGGCCCTCATTCCCCTGAGTCACAAGGGCCGCGGGGCCCAGGCCTCGCTGTGCACCTTTCCTTGGAACTTCCAAGATCAGGCCGCGGCCCAGCGCCGACCCCGGCACCGCACTCCCGATCCCGCCCTGATCCCGGCCCCGGGAAAGGTCGCACCTGCGGCAGTTATCAAACGAGAAACCTCCAACCGGTGGCTGATACACTGACACAGCCGCCATCTTCCCAGGAAAGTACTTCCGGGCCGGGGGCGGGAGCAAAGGAAAAGAGATAAGTACTTCCGGCGCCGCCGGCGACTTGAGCTAAAGGGGCGGGTCAAACCCCGCGCTAGGGCGATTGATCTTAGAGTTGCGGGCTCCTAGAAGAGCCCGGAGTGGTGGGACAGTATCCCCCCGAGTGGCGTGGAGGAGAAACTGACGCCCAGATGGGGAAAGGACGTATCCCAAGGCGGATGCTCCGGAGACCAGGCCTGCTGCCAGCCAGAGACCAGAACTGTTTCTACTGCTAATTCGGCTCCGTGGGGCTTGGGAGACAGACACACACCCAGGTTCCAGACGGGGACCCACCGTCTCCATGCACTGAGCAAGTCCTCTCAACTCTGAATCTGTTCCCTCCACCGTCAAATGGAGACAACAGTTACCTCAAAAGGCTGCTGTGAATTGAACAAGAAACAGCGCGTGAAAAGACGTTCCCCATCACTAATCATTAGGAAATGCAAATCAAAACCGTAATTCAATACCACTGTGCGCCCGCTAGAGTGTTATAATCAAACAGACAGATAATAACAAGTGTTGGCAAGGACATGGAGACGTTAGATGCTTCATGCATGGCTGCTGGGAACATAAAACGGTGCAACGGCTCCAGAAAACAATTTAGCAGCTTCTCGACCAGTTAACCCTCGACCCAGGATTCTTCTTTTATGTATATCCCCAAGAGAATTAAGAACATGTTCACAAAAACTCGTACACAAATACAACAACATTATCCACGATACCCAAATAATAGAGGCAACCCAAATGCTCATCATCGGATGAATAGATAAACAAAATGTAGTACACATCTGTACTGCAGAATATTATTCAACCATAAAAAGTGAAGCATGGATACATGCTCCACCACAGGGATAAACCCAGAAAACATTGTGTTAAGTGAAGGACGCCAGACACAGAAAACCACGTATAGCATGTTTCCATTTCTATTAAATGTCCTCACTAGAAAGATCCAGGAACTAAGAAGATGGGGTGTGGGAAGAAAGTAAAGAGTGAATGTTTAATGGATACTAAATCTCTTTGGGGGATGATGAAAATGTTCTAGAATTATATA
>PVKM010017148.1:0-26177 GCA_004027735.1 Carollia perspicillata
GAGGGCTTATTCTGTACTCTCTGTTTTATTATATTGCTTGTATGTCTGTCATGCCAGTAGTATACTGTTTTAATTATTGTAGCTTTGTAACAAAGTTTGAGGTTTATATTTTGAAGTTCTCCAGCTTTATTCTTCCTTTTCAAGATTATTTTGGCTATCTGGGTTCCTTGAGATTCTACGTGAATTTTAGGGTGGATTTTTCTATTTCTGTAGAAAGTGCCAAAGGGATTGCATTGAATCTATAGGTTGCTTTGGTGAGTTTTGACATTTTAACAGTGTGGAGTCTTCCATTCATGAGTGTAAGATAATCTTTCATTTATTTATCTCTTCCTTAATTTCTTTCAACTTGTGTTTTTCAGCATTCAGGTTTCTTTTACCTTCTTGGTTAGATTTTACTCTTTTAGGTGCTATTGTATTCCTTATATCGTCTTATATTCTGGTGTCATTTTGTAGTTTGCTGCCTGAGTATATGAAGTCTGTCCAGATTTTAGTTTTGGCAAAAACCAGAAGTTGCAGGGCGTCAAATCTGGGCTGTAGGGGGGCTGAGTCACCTGGGTGATTTGATGTTTTGCTAAAAAATTCTTCATTAGACATGATGCATGAGTAGGCACATTCTTGTGATGAAGTTGCCAATCACCAGCTGCACGTAGCTGTGGCCTTCTGAATCATCTGAATAGTCTCTATGGAGGAATGTTCAAACTCCACACAAAATTTGATGTAGATTCCTTGCTCTATTTGCTCAGTCATTTTGAATGTGACAGCCACACAGTACACATGCTCTCTCAATAATGTCTATGCCCCTACTGACTAGTACAGTGAAGTCATCATTAATCTCAATGGTATCTACCTCCCCCACTGACTAGTACAATGAAGTTGTCATTGTTCACGCATGCACATTCCAGCCCACTCTCCTTGGCTGCCAGGTTACGTTGATGTGGTGCAAACCATTCTTGTTATATGAACAATGGCTGGACCTTTTCTGGACAGACCTCATATACCCCATGGTCTTCGTGAACAACTTGTATATGTTCATGCAGTTGTTAAACATAGTCTTAGAAATGGCTTAGCTCCTGAGAAAATTTGGCCTGCTATCTCAGATTTGGAGAACATTTTTGTTTATTGGTTGAGATTGCTTGTACTCAGCGGTTATAATGTATTATATAGGGCAAAAGTAGGTTTATAGTTGTGAATATGCAAAACAAAGTTTATTCTTGTATTATCATGGATTAATTATTGTATTATGTTCACATGAACAACTGTAGACCTACTTTTGCCCACCTGTATGTGTATATGCACATAGATATTGCTCTCTCTGGGGTTCACAGATGAGTGTGCTGCTGGCGGATTGCTGTGTGTGAATGTGCATGTTTGGGAGAGGTGGGGAGTGTGAGAGGAAGACAGACAGTCACAGACTGAGAGGTTGGGCTTTGTACGGCATCATACAGACGTATGAACTGTGTTAAGTTTTGCTCTTTAGAATGAACTTGCTCACTGAAGTGCCAATATAAGTTAAAAAGGTGTGTTCTGTCAAGTAAAACCTTCATTTATTTTGTTACGTGTCTATGGGGAAGTTTGATGTCAGAGCCTGTATTCGGGGCTCCATTTAAAGACCTCTTCTGACATCTACGGACGGATGTGGAGGATTATTGGCTTTCAGCGCCTGCACATTGTTGTATGATACTTGTCCCCAAAAGAGAATGTATCTGATACAAGCTTACTGAAGAGAGGAGGAAGTAAAAGAAGATAGTAAATCAGGTGCAAAAATAAAAAATAGTTTTAAAGTGAGCAGGATTCTGTTCCCTGGCTTGCCAGTGTGGTTGCATCCCCCTGGCCAGGTGAGTGATAGAGTTGCCTGGGTTTGCTGAGTTTGCTGGATGACTGGTTCCTCTTAACATGGTCCTGGCTGACTCTCTACCAGAGGAGCTCCTGGGTGGTTGCCTGGTTGGCTTCTTTTCTCTTCTCCCAGATGCACACTAGAGGGTACAGTTTGGTTCTGGTAATGATTAGGCTGATTGAAAGCCAGACAACGTCAGGAGCTTAGTTTTAGAAATTGTACTCTCGTGATGTATGCTGTTCTCCAGTATAACAAAAGCTTATATCATTATTTCTGGAAAAACTCTGACTGTATAGACTTGGAAAGATTTTTTTAGAAGAATTTGTCCTATTCTTTTTCCATGAATTTTCTTTTTAACAAAATCTTGACAATTCTTGTTAGTGTCTTTTGTTAAAGGTCACTTGCCTCCGTAAGCACGTGGATGAGTGATGTGCGAAAGCTCTGCTGAAAGTCTGTGAGACTCATGAGTAAGGGCTCTGCACTGTTAGCACTCACGGCCTGCATGTCAAGTGTAGGACTTACTCAGTTCCCGAATCTGAAAGACAGCATAGTCGAGGTCCCCGCTGAGCTCTGAAACAGGTTGTGAGGCAGAGTCCTGAGCACTGAGGAACCCTTCACTGGTATTATTACCTGCACTCACATCTGCAGCTGTTTGGTCATACCTGCATGCCACGTTCTTGTAAACTTTGTGTCTTCACCTGCAATTAGAGACTTCAGAAATTGACAGTGTGACACAGAGTGCACAGAAATGTGACATGTATTGGATCAAACAAAACTATTGGATATGTCTGATTAGTTTTTCTTTTCAATAGTGAATATTAGATTCATTGTAACAGGCTTAGAAAAATGTCTAGATAGATACATTACCATATAGTAGTCAGTGACAAATATTGTAATTGTTTTACTGATTGAATCTTTAATCCTTTTTTAATGTGTTTCTTATGTTTATCAGTATTTTCTGGTCTGAATATGTAGGAATTCTTTAGTAATACTATAAATATCACAGAAGTCACACTAGAATTACAAGGTTCTTCCTACTCCTGATTCAAAGGAGATTTTGTTTTTCAATTAATTAATCTGGAAACACATGGAGTGGGCAATATACTTAGATGGCACCATTACAGTGTTGATTCTGATTTTCTGGCTGTCACTAGAGTTTCGGAATCAATGTTAAATAAACTTATATTTTACTAATACAAATAGGAATGTTAAATATTGTGGAAATAGTAAATATGCAGAGGTAGTAGGTTTTAAGGTACTCTTAAATGTTTCCTTATTTTTCTTCTTTTTTCAATTTAGAACAGGAAGATAATAAAATGAAATTCTCAGAGATGCCCTTGGTAATAAACCACTTCTCTCAGTCAAAACTGGACTCCCCAGGGACCTTAGAGCCTGATACACCTGACGATTGTTCCAGTTGTACAGACATTCAGGAAGACGACCTGTCCTCATCAGAATCAGATTCATGCAATAGGTAAGAAGCTTGCAGTGGTTGATTATTTTAAATGTCTCTTTCCTGGGCATGCTAAGAGAGGCACAAATAATTAGAAAACAACTCTGGAGCATGATGCAGTCCCTCAGTCCTCCATTTCAGGCTCCTTTTACTCTCCGTAGCATTCGCAATGACAGCAGGGCAGGGTGTGGGAGAGCATGCAATCCTAGGGTGGTTTTGTTTTCTACCCTGTAGCCTTTATATAGGTATTTTTTCTGGAGTTGGAAAAGAGAGTATGATAGGCAATGAAATTTTTGTCAAGACAATGAGTGAAGGAGATAAAGATAACTCTACTAGAAAACAGTGATAACCAGAAAGACAGTGCATAGGGATAGTAAAACAAGAAGAATTTAATTGAACAAGTAGAAGCAATGGGAAAACTTTAAAAGTGAGAGATTTGGAGGTAAGTCATTTTCCAATTGATTTTTAAAAAGAGATTAAAACAATTTTCAAACGAGGACATAATGTTAAATCACACTGTTTTATGTTCTGGCATTTCACTTTATATGATAAATACTACCCATGTTTCTACATCATCTTTATAACTTTTAATGGAAGCAGTGTTCTCTTGTTTTACTCTATTGTAATTGACCGAACTCTTCAATTTCTAACTTTTGGATATCTAACTTTTCCTTAGCGTTCTTGTATACCTAATGCTGTGATAAAACTCTCTCTTCATGACCTTTGATATTTAAAAATTTTTAAATAGTGCTCTAGATTGATAGATTATGTCGATTTGAATCATCAAGAAGAAGTTTTCTATAAGAAGAGCATAACCAAAGACTCTGATTTTTTTAGGAGTCCTGGTAAACAGTTTCCAATTATGGAGAATCTAGTATTAGGAAGGGAAATTTTCTCACCTCACCCCTAATTTTTTCAATCAAAAACATATCTCAGTTGAGTAAGGGAAAAACATGTGGTAGCCTCAGTTTTCTCTAGGAGTGTGATAATACTCTACAGCTGTTCTAGATAGGACTATTGTTGCCTGTTCAGTGGGTCATATTTATCTTTAAATGCAAGTCTTATAGGAATACAAAGTAACAGTGGAAGGATACCAGAGGTCAGGAGAGTAAGAGAGTTTTTAACCATATTCACAGGATGTATGAATGTTTCAGAATGCTTGGAACATAAAATGGGACATTTTTATGAACTTGGAGTGGGAATGGCAGAAAGTGAAAGGGGAAACACGTGGCAGCCAGTATGTTTATCTGTTGGGAAACAGGATGAGTTTGTAGGAGGTCCTGGCCTCAGACAGACTTACTGACATCACTGAAGAGGGAGGATTATTAAACCACTTTTTAAAATTTTAATATAAGCTTTTATATTTTGTCACATTTTTCTTAGTTATGCATATGTATATTTATATACCCATACACCCATGACCAGATGACCTACTAATTGCAGAGTAACAGCTTTATGAGATATAATTTACATACCATACAATTCAGTCATTTAAGTATATAATTCAGTGGTTTTTAATAGGTTCACAGAATTGTACAGCCATCACCACAAATTTAGAACATATTCATCACATTTTCACATTTGGGGCACAATGAAATGTGCCCCAAAAGAAATGCCATACTGCCTTGGCTGGCATAGCTCAGTGGATTGAGCATGGGCCTGCGAACCGAAAGACTGCCAGTTCCATTCCCAGTCAGGGCACATACCTGGGTTGCAGGCCAGGTCCCCAGTAAGGGGGCATGTGAGAGGCAACCACACATTGATGTTTCTCTCCCTCTCTTTCTCTCTCCCTTCCCCTCTCTAAAATTAAATAAATAAAATCTTATGGAAAAAAAAAAAAGAAATGTCACACCTATTAGCATTCATTCCTCATTTCCTCCCAACTCTGCCAGTTCCTGGCAACCACTAATCTACCTAAGTTTGCCTATTCTGGACTTCCCGTCAAGATGGCGGCATAGGAAGACATGGCTCATCTCTTTGCACAACCACATCAAAATTACAACTAAAACATAGAAAAACCATCACTCAGGAATGTCAGAAGTCGAGCTGAATAGAAGTCTGACAACTACAAAATCAAATTGAATGGAAGTCTGACAACTATGGAATTAAAGAAACCACATCCATCTAGACTGGTAGGAGGGGCACAGACATGGAATGGGCTGGTCCCACACCCACATTGATAAAAATTTGGGAGGGATTTTTCAGGAGTGAGAGTTCCAGCCCCACACGAGGCCCCCAGCCTAGGATCCAGGGCCAGGAAGATAAGTCCCCACAACTTCTGGCTGCAAAAACTTGCTGGGATTGAGTTGGTGGAAGAAACTCCTGGAGCTCTAAGAATTCCTCTTGAAGAACCCACATACAGATTCAGCTACTCAGACTCACTCCCTCTGAGCTCCATCACCGGGGTAGCAACTTGAAAGGTACCAGTGGCATTCAGGTAGAAACTGAAGTGTCTGGCATCAAGGTGAGCAGAGGCCATTGCTCCTTTGCTAAACCCTCCCTGCCCCCACAGAGTAAGGAAGCTGATGCCATATCTGAGACCCCGTCAACCTGGGTAACACTGACGTGCCTTGGAGATCCCCAGAGGCTCTATCCCACCCAACTTACAGGTCCTTTGTCTATTCTGTCTATTTGTCTATTCTGGATATTGCTTTTCAGTAAGAATGGCTGGTCTGGGCTCCTAAATCCTATCAAACAAGTAACAGCTGGCTTCAGTGAGCTCTAGCATAAGCCAGATTAGATTCAAAGCTTGGCTTCACCAGGAAATCTCCAAGCCCAGCACAAGGAGCAGCCATCTCAGATTGCTCTACAGCTCAGGCAGGGTGGCCCCCGAGCAAAACACAGGTAGGGTCTGACCTTGGCCTGCACTACCCAGGAAACCCCAGAGCCTGCACCACCCAGGAAACCCCAGAGCCTGCACACCCAGTGGACAGCTACATAGCACGTTGGAGCACCACCACCCTGCTCCTGCACAGTTGATCCTCCATTGACAGTGGAGGTTGGTGGTTAAGGGGTCACGGTCCTTGGAGCTGACTGGCCTGGGTAAATCCTTCCCATTGACCTGCCAACAGCAACCAAAGCTCAACTATAAGAGGAGGGTGTACTCAGCCCACACAAAGGAGGCACCTTGAGTTACCCAGCTTGGGTGAGAGGGGATACTGGACCCTCCAGGACAGCCAATACATTAGGCCACGCTACCAAGACAGGGAGTCATAGCAGCTCTACCTAATAGAAACAAACACAGGGAGGCTGCCAAAAGGAGGAGACAAACATAGGCCAAGTGAACAAACAGGTCAAAACTCCAGAAAAAGAGCTAAATAAGTGGAAATAAGCAGTCTATCAGATGCAGAGTTAAGTTTGTCTATTCTGGACATTTCTTATGAATGGAATCATGTAATATGTGGTCTTTCACGACTGACTTCTTTGACTTAGCATAATGTTTTCAAGGTTCATCCATGTTGTGTCATATTTCAGGACTGTATTCCTTTTTATCATGGAATATCATTCCATTGTATGGATATATTTTTTATGTATTCAATTATTAGTTGATGGACATTTGGGGTGTTTCTAATGGCAGTTTTAACAAGGAAAAGAGTCACTGAACTTGCTTGTGCACTTTGGGAACTTAGCTGTAGAGACCACATCAAAGGTTTCACCTGGCTTGCCTTGAGAAAGTGCAGTGCTGCTACTCATCTAAGTTATGAATAAGTTTTAGACATATCGTAAAGATTAAATATGTTAATCTTTTAAATTATTATTTTATTAGTACTCTTTTTTATACTCCCCTTTTCATTTTCCTGTCATGTTGTTGGATTAAGATATTTAAGTTTAAAAGGTAGAGTCTCTTCCTAATATAAGACCTAAAAGCTGGGCTGAAGGGAGAGTGGAATTGAAATGAGCATTTGGTTTGATACCAGGACAGACCACTCGGCAACTGATTCCAGCCGTCAAGGGGTAGTTATGCAGCAGGAAGCAGAGATGGCGTAGCAGGAAAAGTAGTAGATTTGCTATTGGATGACTTTGGGTCAGGAACTACTGAGTTGTCTGAGATTCAGTCTTTTGAAGCCTTTTTTCCTATAAAATATCTCATATCTATCAGGAAGATGAAATGAGGTAAGAGGTGGGAGGGTCTTCGATAAATACATGATTATTAATCTATTTTTATAAAGATCAAATCAATTAAATTTTCTTCAGTGATGCTGCAAAATTTGGGATTCTGTGGCGGACATTTCAGAAATGTTTTTACAGCCCTCAATTCCCTCATTCTAATTTTCAGAGTAAATCCCAAAATTTATCTTTTTTCCTACTTCTGTTCTGAACTTTGGTGGAGAAAGCTGTGAGCCTGGTTTGATGAGTTTCATTAAAAATCCATTTACTTTGGCCCAGTTGGGTGCTTACTACTGAGGTCAAGTCTTCTGACTTACCCCTTGCTATGTTTCCCATGGCACCTATTCCAATCCCCTTGCTTACGTCTGTTTCCTCACTTTCAGTGGACGCCTGGTCTCCCATCCCGGTTCACCGAGTCCAGCTACTCTGCTCTGTCTCCAGGTCTGTCTTTCCAACCTGAGGTTTCTTGAAATTTTTTACCTCTTCATTCCTGTTAATTGTAAGAGAAAGACATAATTCTTAAGACATTTCTAATGATTCTTCTTTCTTGTCAATAATGAGATAAAGACATATTGATTCTTAAGAATGAGCTGTCTATCTCCTGCAAGACATTGCTCCATCAATCATGACCATTCCTTAAGTTTGCTTTTGGTTGGCCCCTTTCTCCCAGCCCTTCCTCTGGTCTCTGTCTTCTCTTATTCTTCCTGCTAAGTGGGAAGTAATTTCACCTTCCTTTCTGAATTCCAGAGCAGTTTGTCTAAATCAAATCCTAGCTCGTATTATAGTTACTTGACTAGCTTTGCCATTTTTATTATTATTCATCAGAGACCTTATGAATTGAAAATTTAAAATTCTCCTGCAAAGGCTTATTACAAGACCTTTATGAGATGAAGGAGTTTTTGGTTCTAATATGTACATTTTTTGTTCTACATTTTAATGTTTGACATGGTGATGTGTCTTATAGTCAATAATACAACTCTAATCACAACAGTAATCAGTGTGTTGTGTGGTTGCTAGTCACTAGCCAGGTCGTCATGTTGTACTTGCCTGTGTGTGAGCATCCTGGCTTTCCAGACTGTCATTACTTCCTCTGAATTAGAGGTATTCTTAGCACGATACATTAGTTTGTCATTTAAAGCATCTTCAAGAGAATAACAAAACAAAGACGTTACTGTGTATGAAAAAGTCACATTGTAAAGAGAAGTGCAGTAGGGCTTAAGTTTGATGTTATCAAGGTAGTATTCATCATTGTGACCATAATTCTTTATTTCTTGCAAAACAATCAAAGGATTTATGAAAAAGAAGATACCCACAAGTATCTGAAGACACATTACATTTTGCTAACGATCTATGTGCACAGGATTGCCTGTTTGTTACATGATTGACTGAAGGCAGGAGAAATGGAATAGATGGGAGAAATTTCGAAGTAATAGCAGCATGACCGATTCGCCTGTTGCAAAGGACTGTTGTTAGGGTGTCACACATCAATTTGTCAGACACTTCTTACTGTCTTTGAACAAGAGCTGCTTGTATTCCAATCACATGAAGTGTGATTGAGGAAAGCAGTAAAAAATTACGAGTTCAGTTTCCAGATGTGCCATTGCCTTAGATGAAATTTCTGGAGACAGTGGTTGAGTGCCAGTGCTCTTAGGTGGTGCAGATGGTGACTTTGTGAGGGAAAACTCACATTATACGGTAAATCCTTTCTCTAGCTCTGGCTCTACTGTCAATAAAAAGATGAAAGCAAAAAAGAAAAGAAAACTCAGACATTGTAGATACTGACTCAAAACATGATAGAGAGCTGGGCTCTGAATATAAAGATGTTTTAGGAATACTTTAACCAATTTATTTTAGTTGTTTTCTATATATGTACAACCACGGTATAAGCTAAAAACCTATATCTAAGTATGTGTAAAAGAACTTTCTGCACACTAATGTAAAATTAAAAATGTTTAGTAAAAATAAAGTATTATGTCATCATTAAATTGATCTCAATTTTTTCTGTTAGTGACATAAAATAATGGTTCATTTTGCCGTCATTGTTGTTTTAGATTTTTGAAATGCAATATTTGAATATGAGTAGGGTCCCTGATTTACTTCAAACATAATTTCACCCCCTTGTTAAAAATTCAAAAAGTAAGATGGCTGGGGTCGGCGGGGAGTGGTGGGGAAAAAATAAAAAATTCAAAAAGCAGGTTATAATACTAGTTGGTGCTCACCTGGTATAAAACTGTCACAAAGCATAGCAACCCATTGGTCAGTGCCAGTGTTATTCAGTGACTCTGAAACAGGGGTGTGAAACTCATTGTCACCAGGGGCCGCATCAGCCTTGCGGGTGCCTTCAAAGGGCCAAATGTGATTTTGGGACTGTATAAATGTAACTACTCCTTAACAGTGAAGCGAGAGCTCGGCGCTGCCACCAGGTAGAAACGAGGTGACAGGCCAGATAAACAAGGTGGAGGGCCGGATTCGGCCCTTGGGCCTTGTGTTTGCCACCTGTGCTTTAAAACTAAACGGTTAAAAGAGATACCCATTTATTAGGGTAATTAACATAGAAATCAGAAAGAGAATTCAAAGTGAGAAGGGACTCTTCACAAAGAAATGCTTGGAGTAGAATCAGCGATAAGTTGTCTTTATTTATCTGGCCCAACTTATTTTCCATAGTACCTGGGCATGCAGTGGAAGACAGATGGGGCACGACACTTAGCGGCTTTGTTGAGATCTTTTCCAACTCTAAAATTCTATAATCCTGTCATTTTTGACAAGTGTAATAGTTGATAAATTATCTGTGTTCTTCTACCATTTGTCCATTGCAGATCATGAATCGACCTTCTAAAATTACATTTATTCCTTGTGTATTGAAGTATATCTATGTTTATCCCTTTTGTTTTTTATAAAAATTTGCTAAAAGTTTTTTAACGATAGTTTTGTTGGTTTCATTGTAAAACCCTAAATTTTCAAAAGAAAGTACTTTTAAATTTAGATGTTATCATGCTTATTGTGAAAAATAGAAAATTTAGACAAAGAAATAAAATTTCATTATTTTATCAGCCAGAAGTAACTTCAGTTAACACTTTCATATGTACATTCTTCTAAAGACAGAAGGATAAATAGGTAGGTAAGTTGATAGATAGATAGATAGATGATAGATAAATAGATAAGTGAACATTTTTAAAACAGAGGGGTCATAATGTTTATAATTTTTTATGCCTTTTTTCTCTGAGAACTGTCATGCTGTTTTAGGTCTAATGTGAGTACAGATAGATTGTGAGTTGTTTTTTTTTTAAATTCCTGCAGTCATGCAGTAATACAAAAAATAGATCTTACTATTATTGAATAAAGATGTTGGTTTTCTTTGTGTTAAGGCAGCAATCAAGTCTACATAATGTGGCAGACTGACAACTGAGAGTAACCTTATTTTAAGATCCAGTAGTGGGTACATGCAATTTAAATAATTGTTAGGATGAAGTTGTTTTGATGCGAACTTGATTCTGAACTTTTAAGTAAGTACTTCTTTTAGAATTTGAATTACTAATTTCATGTTGATTCTCTCTGGCCAACCTGAAGACAAAGGATAAACAAATTGATAGGAATTTTAGATTTTTATACCATTTCTTGATAGATGATTTCCAGGAGCTCAAGAGACTTGTCCAAATTTCTGTAAATTAACTTATTGTTCCTCTTAATCAAGAAGCGAGAGCTTTTGTTCCCCAAGTTTTGGCAAGCAGAAAAAATTGCATTTTTATTGTGTGCTGAGTTACAAGAAAAGATGCTTTTGATTATGACCCAGAGGGGAAGCTTTATCTTCATACAGAGATGAATAGTAGTCATGCTTTTCATTGGTAGAACCTTTAGATCATTTTTTAAAAAATACTTGTTCTTTTTAGTTCTAGGCAAAACAAGTTAAAAAGAGACATTGTTTTTTGGCGTCCCTGGAGAAACTTGAATAAGCTCTATAGAGTAGATAATATATCAGTATTCAATTTTCTGACTTTGATAATTTTATCGTGGTCACGTGAGCGAGTGTACCTATTCTTAAATGCACAGTGCAGGGCTAACGGGGCGTGATGGCTGCAGCTCACCCTCGGGGTTAAAAATGTATCGTGTGTGAACGTGTGCTCTCTGTATGTGTGTGCACACACATATGAACAGAGAGTGATAAAATGTGACAAGATGCAAACAATTGGAAAATCTGGGGGAATGATAACCAGTCATTTTTTGTAGATTCAACATTATTCAGATTTTTAAAATTTTGAAAAGTGTCCTTGTTCATAATCAAAGGAGTTTGTTTATACCAGGAGATTTTATAAAGGAAAGATTTATATTTATGATTTATCGACCAAAAAAAGTGGTAGCCAGAGGTGTGCATGAGATGGTGAATATGGTTTTTATTTATTTCAGTCAGTTCAGGCCCGGCCCAGCATGGTTATCCCTGCTGCGGTGTGAGAGCCCGCGGGCTCATGCAGTGGGGACTGCGATTTCGGCGCTCACAGAGACCAGACAGTCTCACTGCTTGGTAACCGCAGTGAAATAAGTTGCATGGGATGCGACAATGCAAGGGTTGGAACCCAGGTCTAGTTCTGTTTTGAACCTCAAAGCCCAAGTTCATTCTCCTGACTGATAGTGATGCTATGGCCAAGTCGGCTTGCTCTTAACATTTTTAAAAAAGTAGAAATAGAAATTTGCAGTTCTTGAAATGGGTTGGTTTCATTAGACCCCTGAGGTGAGACCCCGAGTCAAGAATTTGAGTGGAAGTGGTTAATTTGGAAGGTGAAGAAACCACTTCAGGGAGTGGGGAAAGGCAGGAAAGAGAAGACGGCATTTACAGGGGCATGTTTTCAAACCAGACGTCACTTTGAGCAACTGGAGTTTAATTCACCTGGGAATTGGGAGCTGGTTTAAAACACTCACCTGAATTATTCCACCCAAGGGTCATGGGGCAAAGGGACCAGCCATTTGGTTGGAGGCTGCTCTCTGCTGCTTCCAGCCTCCCATGCTGGCAACAGAGCAGACCCGAGCAGCAAGAGGACACCTCAGACAAAGGCACTGCAGTGGGAAGTCAAGCCTGATACACTGAGGTGCCAAGGACAAGGGCATAGGGATAGGGCACCAAAGGGATCTGCCAAGGCAGTGATTCCAACTGAAGACAGGAAAATGGTTTGGTTTTCCATGTGCTTTATTAACACAAATGGAGTGCTGTAGGCTGTTGCCTGTCTCTCTCGCCGAAGAGAACATAGGAATGTATGCGGGCGTTCTAGAACTCTTTGCACCTCTGTGCACCTGCTGGCCTAGCAGACTGGCCTGTTGCTTCCAGGAAAGGGAAAGATAAGGATGCCTGGGGCTGTTGAAGAAGTGGTAGAGAAGCAGATGTTGGGGGCGGGGTGAGGGGAGAAGGGGACAGAGTATCCAGAAAGCTCTAAGACAAAAGTGGTTCTACAAACCGATGGAAGAAAATGTGCTTTTTGGTGAGAAACAGTTTACTTTTTCATCTTTTGTGATAATAAGCCAAAGTGCGAGGTAATTCCTCATCAGACCGAAGTTTATCAACTTACCCAATAATAGTATCTTGGCCTTAGGCAGAAAATCACAAGCACACTACCCACAGTTCTTTGATTGTCAGTTATATGTTTTTATTACCCTGCTTTGTGTCTCTTTAACAGAGACGAGAGCACTGTTAATGGGCCTTGTGGTGTATGTGGACATACCTCCCACTTCTGGAGATGCTCTGCTGTGGGTGGCAGAGAAAACCTGCTGGTCTTTTTTTAGAAAGTCCTTAGAGAAGTACTTATTAGTAGTTCCCAGTGTGGTGTGACTTTCAACCCTCCTTGGACATCATTTGGGGTGGGGGGTGGGGGAAGCCAGCTTTCTGTTTGGCACATCTAATGATAATTATTAAGAAAAAAAATTTTTTTACACAGAATTGCTTCTTTATGCTTAAGAATTAGGAAGGGGTATTTTGAAGTGTACTTACCTGTACTGTTTGGTTTGTACTGATGTATGGACCTTAAATATTCCTCTAATATGTGTTTGCTGAAGTTTCTCTTGGACTTAGTTCAGGTGACTTTTCTCTATTCCTGTACATCTGTAGCTTAGCATGATTTTTTCTGTCATGTTCGTGATGTGCCCTGTCTGGCAAATGAGAATCAGTTTCTCGCTGCTGGAGTGGGAGATTGCAGGCAAAGTAAGGCAAAACTATTTGTCTGTTACTAGATTAGAACTGGAGACCTTCATATGAACTGATGTTTAGCTTAATATAGATTGAGATGGGTACATACAGAAATACTGATAGATCTGTGCATATAATAAGTTAGCCAGTATGCATACCTGTGTTTCCTCACTCTGTGAGCTGCCAGGGCCAAGCAGCAAGGGCACCACAGTTGCACCAACACACCTAGTGCAGTGGCGTTGGTTTCTGACGGCATTCTCCAGTATAAGGAACCAGTGCTTCTTGGAGAAATGGCTGATTCCATGGCTGGGGCAGGAAGCAAGAAGTGCTAGAAAAAGTCGGAGACACAGAGAGAGGAGGGGGAAAGGGAAAGGAATGGAGAAGAGAAACAAAAACCTGACAGCCACTGCCTCAGCCAGGAGATAACGGCAATGCTGTGTTGACAGCATGCTTTCTTGTTGTGCGGTGATGGGAGTTACACTTCACCTCTGTGGTCTTCCTCTCCCAAACGCAATGACCTCCATCCAGTGGTGAGAAAACACTGGACTCCACTGAGGGCCACTCTACAAAATGTCTGGCTAGCACTTGTAGAAACAAACTGCCAAGGTCGTCAAAACAAGGAGTGTCTGAGAAACTTTCACAGTCTAGAGGGGCCTAAGGAAATGTGACGACTCAATGTAATGTATCCTGGATGGGATCCAGTGAAGACTGAAGAAATGCAAGTAAAGTGTGACCTTTAGTCAATAATAATATATTACTCTTGCTTCATTGGCTATAATTACTGTACCAGACATTAGTCTGATGTGGGGTGTTAACAATGTAAGTAAATAGGTGTGGGACATTGGCACTTTCTCTACTATCTTTGCCATGTTCCTACGGTTTTATTTTATTCTAAAATAAGTTTATTTTTTTAAAAAAGCATATTACATTATAATAAAGAGGGACATTGGTGTGAAAATATTTAAAGAATGTGTTGAATATTGGAAAACCAAAGTCATCAAAATACTATTTTCTTAAGTGGAAATTGGACACTATTTCTGGGTTGTAGTAAATTTAGTTATTAAATTTTTTTTATTTAATAGTAGGTGTTACATTTAGTTACATAGATTAATTAATAAACCCTGTTTTAATGCATTCTATAAAATGCATTGTCTTATACATATTAACATTTAATCCAAAAATACAGCACAAGAGAATTCTGTTTTCCTCCCTGTTGTTTTATTTTTTAAATCAGTATTGCTTTTTTGTGCTAATATTTTTACTTTATAGAATGATTTCACCTCAGAGGTTGTGACACAGCCTTTACATTTCATCCTAAGAGACAAGTTATTGCACAGTATTCCTTGTCCTTGTCAGTCAGTGTGTTTTTATTAATGAGCATAGACTTGTGAAAGCAATTTGAATAGTGATCCTCCAAGAACAGTGTGAAAGTACAAATAGTTTTATCTTTTCTCCAGTATTATTGCCAAAGAATATTTGCTGTTAAATAATAAGGTTTTCTTTTACTCTCAGGCAGTTCATGTTGGCAACTTTGGGGTTTTTTAATGCTTTCTGTTGGGTAACCTGATGATCCTTATAATAGCTTTTGGTTGTTTTTCATTTTTTGACATTCTGAGTCAATCCTAGGTGGCAAATATTTTTGGTTTTACTAAGTTCATGGGTTGCCATGATGTAAAGATCCTCCGTACAATTACTTTGAGCCCTTCAATTTTCTTTATCAGGAAAGAGTTTTAGAATTCCATAGTAGATTATTACTTGTATGTATCTAAAGTGCTTATAGAATTTGAAAGTTCGTCCAGGGTCCTTACTTTCCAAATGATATCTTCATGTCGTGGCTTGTAGCCATGTCTGCTCGTCACCCAAGGTTTGGGTACGATGACTGTAGTGTTGAGAGTTTGATTGGCATGACATGGTAATACTTGCTCATGGTTGAATTTTATAGACTGTGTTTTCCCCTTTTATTTTATTTTAATTTTTAAGTTTTTATTTATTGATTTTAGTGGGTGGGGGATGGAGAGAGAGAAATTTTTTGTTCGGCTAATTTATGCACTCATTGGTTGATTCCGGTGTGTGTTTTGAACTCTGCATCAGATAGGTTGTCTGTCTTTCTGTTGCTTAGCTCTTTTTCTGGAGTTTTGCTCTGTTCTTTCATTTGGGCCACATTTCTTTGTCTCAATGCACCTGGTATGTTGTAAGGGGCAGAGCCTTAGGTATTCACCTGGGTGAGGCAACCCTCTTTGCTGCCTTGTGGCGCTGTTTGTGGGGGAGGGGTCAGAGAGGGAGCAGTACTGCTTGCTCACTTCGCTTCAGCCCCCCTTTCCAGTGAACTCTCCTGTGAGGCTGGGAGTTTCTCCTGCCTTTGCAACCCCCACAGGATTTTACAGCGAGAGGTTTTGAGTCTTTAGTTTCCCAGTCAGCCAGCTCCTGCCTCACCTGTGCAGTCCACTGCCTTGAGGCAGGTCCTCTCTGCCCTTCCTACTGGTCTGGATGAATGTTTCTTTATCTCCTTTGTTGTCGGAGTTCCATGCAGTTTTATTTTCTGGCAGTTCTGGTTATTTGTTGTTTTTAAATTGTTTGCTATCCTTCTTTTGGTTGTGTGAGGAAGCAAAGTGTTTCTACCTGTGCCTCCATCTTGGCTGGAACTCCACTACTTTTGATTTTAAATCAGAGGAACAGATGTTGTGAAGGCTTCTCGAAGACCTAACTTAGAACCTGGGGAAAAGGCACATTAGGATAAAATAAAAACATTTTCAAGTTAGAAGGTACCTCAGGAAGTCACTGAATATGACAGCTTCATGTCACAGGTAGGGAAATGGAGGCCCAGAGAGCTGATGTGACTTATCTTAAGTCATTCAGTGAATAGAGTTGAAACCAGTAAATCTCCGCCCAGGTGTTTCCCCATTGCATGTGAGATACATCAGAACTTTTGTCCTGGGCACCATTGTTTCCTTTATAAGTAGCATTTTAATGGAGTTGTTCAAAATATCAGTTAGACATAGAATGACCATTTGTTCCGGTTTCCCTGAGGTAGGCTCCTCTCCGTTTCTTGTCTTGGCACCGTTGTTGACAGCACCACGTGTTGCTCCAGAATGCCTGGGTTTAGGTGCTGCGTCCTATGGTTGCCTTGCCAGAAGGACAGACAGTGCTAATTTGCACGCCTTCTCCGTCCCCTGTGCTCCCACACAGATGGTCACACTCTGGAGCATGGGGACATACGAAATTGCTGACTCTGCGTGTTCCGGTTGATCTACCACATAAGTAGTACACATTGTTCTTATGCCTCGGAGAGATTCAGGCGTTAAAGCGTGATAAGCCTCAGCTGCAGAGGCTTGTTATTTTTTTAGGTGCTGTTGTAGAAGTCTTTAAGATTTCATTGATGTGTGCTTAGGCATGCTTTTCTTGCCCTAGTAAGTACATTTTATTAGCCATTTATTACCTGTATGGGTAACAGCATGAATGAAAATTTAAAAATATGTATCAGAACATTAAAAGTTGGGGCAAATATAAGTTGGGAGTGATAATTATTTCTCATACCCTAGATCATTTAGACAAACCCTTCGTTTTATGTGGAAACAATCACAGAGGGGTTCAGTGTCCACTGCCTAAAATCCACAATATAAGGTGGTTTTAAAATTCTTTTCCCCCTTGAACCGATCATAAGACCGGAATTTTATGGCCTGAACTGGACTTGATGGTTTCTCTGGTTTGGATGGTTGGTATTGGCCAGGCATCCCACATTTGCAGAGCTGACGTGTGTTCTCAGGATGGGCAGCTGGGTAGACTACATAGAGGCTGGCCTGCTTGTGCAGAAGACATGCTGATCTCATCATGGGCTTCCTACCCAGCCTCCCAGTCCCTGTTATCAGAGAAACTTGTAATCAAGTAAAGGCTTCTTTGGTGGTAGAAGAAATTTTCATCCCTGAGACTTTCTTGTCTTTTAATATGTTTCTTTTCTTGGGGCTCCATGTTATAACCTGTTAATATGATTTTGTTAGCTTTTAGTAGTTGGGTTTTATTTTTCAGTTATTTATACTTCCGACAGTCTAAAGAGTAAAACGAAATGAAAAATTGTGACTTTGTCTCCCTGTCCATTTAATATGAGAATTTAATTTTGTATCTAGTTTTAGCAGCGAAAGTTTTGCTAATTAAAATATCTTTTTCTTAAATTAGACTCTCAGAGTTGATGCCTTCTTTTGTTTTTCCAGTGTGTAAGTTAAACATAAGCACAGATGTTTAATTATGTTTCTAAATTCACCTAATGTCTTTGTATTTCTCTTCCTCAAAAAAAACAACCCGCAGTACTTTTCTTCACTTTTTATAAGGATTTAAAGTGATTGGCCTAAAAGGTATGCTTCTCTGTAATACAGCGGTTCCCAACCCTTTTCCTGGCACACAGAAAATCATAGTGTTTGCATATCGGAAAGAGGCAATGCTGGAGGCCAGAGGCTCCTGCCATGGGCTTCAGGATTCTTTGGCTGTTCTAGGTCTTTTGTATCTCCATGTAAACTTTAAAATCAACTTGCCAGTTGCTAAAAAAAAAAGTCTGCTGGAATTTTGGTTGCAATTACATAGAATTTATAGCCCAACTGGGGGATCAGTTGACATCAATATTAATCCAATTCAATATGGTCTTGTTTGTATGTTTTAAAAGAACGACCTTAGATGCTGTGAAAAATGGATGGAGGCTAGAGGTGATGCGAAAGTGGAAGAGGGGAGACCAGTAAGGTTTTTGTGACGCTCTCTTCTAGGGAGTATGCTGGAGTGGATCAGAGTAATAACAAGGAAGATAGAAATGGGGGAGCATGTATTTTGGAGGTAGGATTGGCAGAACTTGAAGATGGGTTGGATATGGTAAGCAAGAAAAAGCTCAACATCAAGGATGAATCCTAAATTTTTGGCTTCTGCAACCAGGTGATTTGGTCCTGCCTGGTTGCTTCCATTTTCTTAATGGAAGGTGAGGTCAGTTTACCAGCTGAGAGTGGACTAGGATGGCGGGTAGGCAATTTGAGAAAGTCTTTGAGAGACAGAACGTGCCAGATAAGTGTCGTAGGATCCCCTGGTAGCGAGCGTTGCCCATTTGAGATTTGTAGTCAAGATTTTAAATGAGATTAGTCTGGTGATAAAGTCAGATAAATAGGTGTTTGTTTGCATGTTAATCGCTGGTGTACAGATTAGCTGTGGTTCCCACATTGATTACAGGGGACAGTGTAGGGTACTAGAAGGAAATCAGACAAATCTGATTTTGGATTGCAACCAGAATTAAAATTAAGATACATGTAATAGATGCTTCTTTGGAATTCTTTTTGATCCACTGAGAAAAATTTCAAATATATATCTTTAAAAAATGTTTAAGTTTCAGATATAGGTTAGTGCAAATGTTTGACAATGAAAGAAGACATGCTAATACATTTTCTTATCCTTTATAGCATTTCATAGAACCTTTTAAAAAACATTCAATAGTAGATATTCATTTTGCATACCTGGAGACTGAGAAGGAAAGGACCCACAAACCCAGTAGAAAAATGGGCAAAAGTCATAACAGTTTGATAAAGAGAAATGCTAATTACATCCATTTCTCACCTGTTGAGGCTGGCAAAAAATCTTAACATTTGCTAATATTTTCGGCTGGAAGGCCATGGGGAAATACAGTTATCTATCATGGTTGCAATGCTACATGATACAATCCCTAAGGAGAGGAATATGACGAGATCAGCCGAAAGTACCGTTGTTTTTGCCTTTTACCCAGTATTCCGATGAGCTTGTCCTACAGATGCACCTGTACTGCACACATGCAGAAATGACCTATGCACAGGGCTGTTCATCGAGGCATTGTTTATAACAGCAAAAGACTAGAATCTACTCACGTTTTCATTACCTGGTGCTGGTTGACTAAACTACAGTATATCCACTGTAGTTTGAAATACTGTGTGACTGTTAAAAAAGGAAAATTTCTCTGTTAACATCGAGAGATTTCCAGGATTTGCTTGAAAGTGAAAAGGCTAAAGTTCAGAACAGCATAGATAGCATTCTTCTTTATTTTTCTAAAAGGGGAGGAAAGGATGTATACTTGTATTTAGTTTGGTACAAAGAAACACCAGAAGAATAAACAAACTAATAAGTGATTAATAAGTGATTACTTGTTGGAGACGAGGGGGAACAGGTTGGCTAGGGCCAGAGGGAGAAGTGAGACTTCTCGGTGTACTTCTTTTTATGTCATTTTGACTTTCAACCATGTAAATGTAGTAGTCTACTTTAAACAAAAAAGAGGTGCTTTAAAGTAAGGTTTTGGAAATCATCACTATCTTCATCAATGTCATTGTTATAAATTGGAGAAAAATTGCTAAATAAGATTATGTTTCTAGTCAAATTAAAAGAAAACAGTATCTAAAGAAAACATCAAAGTAACTGAACAGTAACCTAAGTTGTAAGTATCTTTCTATAATTCAGTGATAGCTTTGTAATTTTGAAAAATCCTTATAATTGCTTTTGGAATGTTGACACATTACACTTGGATTTTTTTTTAAGATTGATTATTTATTTATTTATTTATTTTTAGATAGAGGGGGAGGGGGAGAGAGGGAGAGAAACATCAGTATGTGCTTGCCTCTCTCATGCTCTGCACTGGGGACCTGGTCCGCAACCCAGGCATGTGCCCTGACTGGGAATTGAACTGGTGACCCTTTGGTTGTCAGGCCGGCACTCAGTTCACTGAGCCACACCAGCCAGGGCTATACTTGGATTTTTAACTGTTAAAATGTGGCATTTAATGAGTTTGATGTTGCCACAAAATCTTTTTCTGCTAACATAACATACATTTATTATGTAGCCTTTCGTCTGGGAACATTTATGAACTTCAGGTTACTCCTGAAAGCTAAATGGTTCATCTTGTTTCAGGTGGTAAATTTTGTTTGTTGACATTTTTAAGAAAAAATATGGGAAATTTTGTTTGCCAGAATTTGTTAGATAAAATACCTTTGGGGTTTCAGAAGAGCTTAAACTGTGTGTTACATGATGTCTGTTCTTTGGATGAATTAAGACATTGCTCTAAGGAATGTGTCTTCACCTAAGATACTGTGACACTAGGTCCTTGAGACGGATATGTGTCCATTAGATTCGTGCACCTCACAGTCAGTCTTGTTTGTGCCACTGTGAGAGTTCATTTTGGCCATGGCTTCGTGCTTGTTCGTTGAGTTAATTTCCCTGGGCTGCAGTTTCCTCATAGATAAAATACAACGATAGTTTGTTTTGCCCTATAATCTCCCTGGGTGATTCTAAAAAGCAAATGAGATGGTCATATATTGTTAGTGAACAGAAAGAATATAAACTATGTTGGTTCTTTTGGTTTCCTCTCTTTTTAAGGATTTAGCATGTATTACTTGATAAACAAGTTCTTCCTGGTATTGTTCTCGTGTTTGAAGATTTCTTTACTTTATCTTTTTCTAGACCTAGTGGAGAGCAGGGAAACTCTTAGCCTTGCTTTACCCATGAGCCTTGTTGACGCTGTCTGACAGAACCTCACTGACGAATGTGTTGCAGGGGGTGGCGTTCTTAACTCTGTGGGTTAATAGTGTTTTCTGCTACCGCTGGTCGAAGCAACATGATGTAGTAGAAAGATGAGTTTCACATTCATTCCCCCTGTTTTTTTACTTAAATTTCTCCAAGCCACTGTTTATCTGTCAGATGGGGGTAAGACCTGGTATGCCTGTAGGATGTAAAGGCAGTGTGTGCAAGCTAATTATCATGATTGTGGAAGTAGTTGGTCATGAAGTGGTCATTTCTGTCACTGTCATCATGGAGTGATTTTTTTTTGAACCTAGGACGTTTACTCTCCTAGTATGTTATTGTCAGCCTACTGCTAACATTTTGGCATATAAACTTTTGCTTACTCTGCAGAACGGAGCACTAAAAGGGGGTATCGAGGTGGGGTCTGTGGGGACCGCAGCATTTATTGAAGTCCCATTGTCTGGTGGGCATTGTGCGCACCCCGTCACCCCTCCAGCAAACTGTCCTGAAGGAGTTTTTTCTTTCAGTTGGCTGTTTTAAACTACGTTCAAATTAATGCCACAATTATGAGTAGGAACGGGGAGTAACTACAAGATAATAGAAAAATCTCACTTGTAAGTAATCTTTAATCCACAGGATTTTTATCGCAGATGTTTGCATTTTTCTTACCCAGCAGTACCCCATGTCCTTGCCGTGTTGAACAAATAACAAGTTCTGATGAATTTGCACCCTGGTGTCATAGAAACAGTGGAAATCAAAGATTAAAATAGAGCTCAATAGTGACCAGGTTTCCTAGGCCAAATTGAAGCATAGTGCTAAGGTAAATTATTCAGGTAATTCAGACTCAAATGTGTTTTATGAAAATGGAGCTGACATTTATCGAACACTTATTATGTGCCAGTCTATGTGCTAAACATTCTGTGTGTTCTGTTGACTAACCTTAAAAGTATTTCTGTGAACCACATGTGTTACTATCCTGACTTCATAGGTGAGGCTATTGAGACTTGGAAAGATTAAGCAACTTGCCCAAAGTTATAAGTGAAAGAAACCTGACTGAAACTTTAACTTCGAAGCTAAAATTTGTGCTTTCTCCCTCTGGTCAGTATTACCAACCATACCTTTGCCAGAGGTATTTGGCATGTTACTTTTCTGCTTTGTGGGTAAAATCTTGACTATAATGGAATGAAATGAGATGCCATAGAGTTGTATGTAAAAATAGTGTTTACCTTTGCCTGAGAAGATGCGCTGCGCTTTTGGGTGGAATGAGAAAAGTGAAATACTGGTATTTTAGAAAGACCAACGAGGCCAAAGAGCAGCGATCTACCAACCAACAAAACCAGCTTAGCTTATGCTTCTGAAGCCTTGAACTTATAGTAAGGTCTAAATGGTATGAAATACTAACTGTGGTTGACCTACTAGAACCTTCCTGAACAGAGGTGGGGGGTTTTATAGACTTCAAGATTCTTTTCTTTTTTAAAAATTTGTTATTTATTTATTTTTAGAGAGGGAGAGAAACATCAGTGTGTGGTTGCCTCTCATCCACCCCCTACTGGGGGCCTGGCCTGCAACCCAGGCATGTGCCCTGACTGGGAATCGAACCAGAGACCCTTTGGTTTGTAGGCTGGCACCTGATCCACTAAGCCACACCAGCCAGGAGTTGTTTCTTTTTCTTTTTGTTTTTGCTGATGAGACTTTCTCACATGTATTTAATCTGTATAATTATAGCTTAGGGAGCACAATATGAACAACCTTCCATAGGGAGCTATGACTCTTATGTACCAGACCTCATATTTATCCAGCTACTTAAAGCCTGGCTTAACAGAATGTTCCAAACCAAAACGGAGAAGCTCCAGTTTACTCTGAAAACATTATTTGTTCAAGAAGTAAAAACTTTCGCTGTGTAGATTTATGCACGCTTCGACCCTAGGTAGACCAGAGTGAGTCATTATTTTCTCTTGTGGAGGATTTTTGTAGACAACTTGTAAGTATATTAAAGAAATTATTTTTATCTCCAAAGCATATTAAAATGGCTAAGAATTCAAAAACACTACTTACTTCTATTCACAAGGAAGAGATGTGAGAGTGATAATTTTAGTACCACTGACTGGTATGTCCCCATAGTCCAAGTCTCTTTGTAAAATGCTACTTGTGAAACTGTTCCCTTAGTTTCAGGAACGTGGCTTCTGAGTAGAATACAGTAAGTACACAACTCTGAAAAGGAATGAACAGTTCTGTCTGGTATTTGTAATCGTATTAGTGTCAGCACTTCATTTCCCAGTGGTGGCTAGAATTGGAGCAGCAGATACATTGATAATCCTGGAACTTCATTTTAAACCTCCCGAACTTTTTTTCAAATTTGAACCCATGGATATATTTTTACTAATTTCGGGAGAGAGGAAGGCAGAGGAAAAGAGATAGAGAAACATGGGTCAGTTGCCTCCTGTACACGCCCTGACTGGGACCCATCCCACAACCTAGGTTTGTGCCCTGATCAGAAATCAAACCTGTAACCTTTTGGTCTACAGGACAGTGCTCCAACCACCTGAGCCCCTTGGCCAGGCCAGACCTCCTAAACTTGGTGTCAGTCACTTTACTGATTGGCTGTCCTTCCGGTTAGTAACTGAGCTGGAGCAGAAGGCAGGGTGGTGAGAACCGAGGCAGTCGTGGAGCTGTGTGGTCTACCTGGTCCATGCCACTGGAGTCGCAGAGGAAGAGGAGATTACAGGCAGCGTTTGAGGTGTGTTTTTGTCTACCTCCTCTGCCATCTGTTTTTCCTGAGGTAGCATAGCAAAAACCTCTTAGATATATGTCATTAATGCACTGCAAATATTTTCCTTTAACAATCCAGTTATTTGTACTGGTGATTTGAGGGCCGCTTGGTAAATTGATCACAGATTACTAGGTTAGTTGACAAGCTTGGTCATTCTGCTTACTTAGCTGGAATGGTAGGGATGCTTTGTAACCTTCCTGTTAAAAAAATTGTATGTGTGCATTTGGAGGTATCAGCAAGAAGCTGACTTCATTTCTCTAGCTAATGTGATACCTACCAGGACCCAGAGCCACATGGCCAACCCCTAATCCCAGCCCTCTAACGCAGGGGTTTTTGACAGGAGCTATTTTGTCCCCTAGGGGGTAGAAATTGGTTCTTGGGGGCAGGGATGCCCAAAATATCTTACTCTTTTTATGTATAAAGCACAGTATATTGACAACACATATTTACATATACATTACATTTGTGGCATTAAAATTTTCTGGAAGGACAATTAGGAAAAATTGTCTGAAAAGGCTGGTGGGGGTGGGGTGGGGGTGGGGCGGGGCGGGAATGAGAAGGTTGAGGAGCGCTGTGTGGCTCCGTCCAGGCGCTCCTCAGCCTCTCTCGCCTCAGGCACACTTAATTAGCCCAGACTCTGCATCGGACCAGAAGATACGTTTTTTGCCTATCTGACCAAAAAGAATAAGTATAATTTTGATTTATTGACACCGAATGGCTGTTGTCATTTTTTATTTGACAGTCTAAGGGAAAGAGGTCAGTGCCCCTGACTGAATAGGTGCTGCATGTTCTAAAATTTCTTGCAGCACACTGCTCGAAAATTGCTGCTCCATCCAGAAAAAGAATGGGTGAGGTCAATGTAACTTGAGTAGAGGGAGCAAAAGAGTTACGTTAAAGGAGCTCCAGTTTTCTTTATAAAGTTGGAATTAATTTATCACCAAGGTAAGGAATAACAAAGGTTGGGGTCGGAAACGTTTAGACTACTTCCATGGGAGTAGGCTTGGCAGTGGGTCTAAGTCCTCCCTAGTGAGTGGCCGTGTGGGTCTTTCTCTTAGGAAAATAATAAAGTTGGCCACGGATCTCCTTAGGGCCTCCTGCTATTCCCTCTTCCCTGCTGATGAAAACTACGTTTAGCTAGCCATTTAATAGGAAAGCTTGTTGTAAGCCAGTGTGCACTAAGGTGAGGATGGCTGGTGATAAATTAAATGTTTTTGTTTTCAGGAGCACTTGGTGGGCAGTGGGCCGTCCTCGATGTGAGAGGGTAGAAGGGGCTTAGGTACTCCTGATAGGCTTTACCAGGGGTTCCCACTCAGGGCCTGAAGGAATGATTGCATGGCAAAGACCATCTGTGGACATAGTAGTGTCTCACAAATGCATACTCTACTGTTTAAAAATGTGTGCATGTGCTGCTATAATGAATAAAATATAAACTGAAAGTATTACTGATTTTATAATGCTTCATTATCATTATGTATTTTGTCAAGCCGCAAATACTAAAAGGATTGCTGCCACCATATGAGGACTCTTATTCTGAAAAGCCTGAGGACTATTGCGTACCTGTATCAAAGGGCCACTCTGCGTAAAGTGTGATGGGAACCCCCACACGTGGGCCATGACACACATGGGCCATTACACACATGGACCTGAGGCAGAGGGGTCCTCACAGAGCTCCTGGAGTTCCAGGGCTTGGGCGGAAATCCTCTGAATAAAACTTCTGGTACAGAACTGTATTTATGGACTGTATTTGTGGACTACCTTTTTTGCCAGGTATCATAGGAAACACTGCTTTCAAGTGATTTGTCAGAAGTAGTTATGAATGATTCATTGGCACTTTAAGTCTTTATAATTTTTAAGCTCTTTTTATCTATTAGAGAATCATTGGAAATATGATAGATGCCGGCATTTCAAAACCCGTCATTCTTTTTTTTTTTTTACTTTTTTTATTGATTATGCCATTACAGTTCTCCCATTTCCCCCTTCATTCCCCTCCACCCTGCCAACCCCCTCCCACCCACACTCCCCCTCTTTAGTTCATGTCCCTGTGTCATAAGTTCTTTAGCTTCTACATTTCCCACACTACTCTTGCCCTCTCCCTGTCTATTTTCTCCCCACTGTCTATGCTACTTATTCTCTGTACCTTCTCCCCACCCTCTCCTGCCACTCCCCTGTTGCTAACCTTCCATTTCTGTGGCTCTGCTCCTGTTTTAGGTGACCGCTTAGTCTGCTTTTGTTTTAGTTGTGGATGTTAATAATTGTGAATTTGCTGTCCTTTTACTGTTCATATTTTTATCTTCTTTTTCTTAGGTAAGTCCCTTTAACATTTCATATAGTAAGGGCTTGGTGA
>PVKM010017149.1:0-26184 GCA_004027735.1 Carollia perspicillata
CCCAACTCATTTTCTAGTTTGGATCATAGTTTACTCTTAATTCACAAATGTGAGAAAATTTAACGTATCAACCAGAGCAACCTATAATGAAAGACAGGTTTTGGCTGGGTTTGATCTTTTCCTGATTTGTCAAAATCTGAAAGCCAGACAACCCTCAAAGGGAGAAGAGAAGAAACACATGTGTGACAGTTGAGAACCTGAGGAAGACCCTATGGAGTCAAGAAACTGCTGAGATCATATAGTGCATTCTGAAATGCAGGTAGCTAAGAGCTAGTTCTGAGAAAAAAATGACTTTGTGAGCTCAGGAGCTGTGTGTGGGGAGCTGAACTCTGTGTGGGGAGGCAAGGTGTTTGTTTATTTGTTAGAAGAAAAACCTTTAAATTCCAAAGAACTAAAGCCATTTTACAGAGCATCCTAGATGAATAAATGTTAAGATTTTAGGATTTACAGATGAAAGCGACTGGGTAAATATGAACTTTTTAAATTACCCAAAGCAATATAAGATTTAATGCAATCCCCATCAAAATCTCAATGACATTTTTTAAGGAGTAGAACAAAAAAAAAAACCCATCAGATTTGCATGGAACCACAAAAGACCCTGAATAGCCAAAGCAATCCTGAGAAAAAAAGAATGAAGGTGGAAGTATCACACTACCTGACTTCAAACTATACTACAAAGCAATGATAGTCAAAAGAGCAGAGTGTTGGCAGAAAAACAGACATACAAACCAGTGGAACAAAACTGAGAGCTCAGAAATAAAATCACATGGATATGGGCAAATAGTTGTTGACAAAGGAGTCAAAACACACAATGGAGAAAAGAAAGCTTCTTCAATAAATGGTGCTGGTAAAATTGGAAAGCCACATAAAAAAGAATGAAAGTAGACTTTCATACAGTTTGTCCCCATGCACAAAAATTAATTCAAAATGGGTCAAAGACCTAATATGAGACCTGAAACAATAAATCACATGGAAGGAAACATAGGTACTAAACTTATGGACCTTGGTCTTAGAGAAGATTTTATGAATTTGATTCCAACAGTAAAAATAAATGAATGGGACTGTATCAAATTTAAAAAGCTTCTGCACAACAACAACAAAAAAATCCGAAACAAACAACAACAACTACTACAAAAGCAACCACCAACCAAACAAAAAGGCAACCAATCTAGTGGGAGATGATATTTGCAAACAACAGCTCTAAAAAGGGGTTAATATTCAAAATATAGAGAGAATTGATACAACTCAATAACAAAAAATAATTAAAAAATGGGCAGAAGGTCCAAACAGACACTTCTCTCAAGAAGGCATAAAAATGGCCAACAAATATATGAAAAGACGCTCATATCACATAACTTCAGTAGCTCTTAGGGAAATGCAAATCAAGACTACAATGAGATACCACCTCACATCTGTTAGCATGGCTGTTAACAAAACAAGTAATAACAAGTGTCAGAGAGGTTGTGGGGAAAAGGTAACTCTCATTCTCTGCTAGTAGACATGGAAACTGGTACAGCCACTATGAAAAACATGGTGAGGTTTCCTCAAAACACTAAGAACAGAGTTTCCCTATGATTTAATAAAACCCTCTTCTGGGCATCTACCTGAAAAACTTGAAAACATTTATTCACAAAGATATATGCGCCCCTTTGTTAATTGCAGCATTATTCACAGTGGCCGAGACAGGGAAACAATCGGTGTCCTTCGATCGATGTTTGGATAAAGATGTGGTGTACTACGGACTACTACTCAGCCATAAGAAAGGGTGAAAGACTGCCATTTGTGATAACATGGATGGACCTTAAGACTACTATGCTAAGCGAAATAAGTCAGAGAGAAGAAGCTAAGAACTATGTGATTTCACTCGTCTGTGGGATATACAACTGAAACACATAGGCACAGACAACAATATGGTGGTTACCAGAGGGAGGAGGGGTGGAGGGTAGTAAAGGGGTGGGGGGTAGTAAAGGGTAAAGGGGACCAAAATGGAGACAAAAGATAATTTGACTTTGGGTGGTGGGCACGCAGAGCAATATAAGGCCATGTATCATGGAAGTGTACACTTGAAACCTATATAATCTTATTAACCAACTCCACCCCAATGAATTTAATTTTAAAAAAGAGAAAAAATAAATTGGCAATGGACGTATTACAGGTATCTATTATATATTATTCAGCGGAAGTAAAGTTAGTTTGATTTGGGATAAGGTACCCTGTTAATGGAGTCATTATTCTACCTGCACTGACATGTTAGAAATAGGAAAAAAATACAATCCAAACACACGACAGTTCTCATACTAAAGTGATCTCTAATTTGAAGTAGTACATTGGCATGTTCCATTACCAAATAGTAAAACAAATGGAGTCTTTAAATCATATGCTCCAGAAACCTCCAATTAAAATATTTTCCCAAATATCAAAACCTAGGATAGAAATGAGAGGATCAAGATATTTGTGGAACTGAGTATGTACTACCGGGCAGCACCTATCTCCTCTAAATGGAACCGACCCAACCCTGAGGTTAGATGGCATGTTTTGTGAGTGCCCCCTCCCTACGCTACACATGTAACACCTGCCCACAAGCTTTGTCACACTGTGTGGTCCCTGGTGAATGGTCATTATGCTGGGCTGAGGACTGTCTGTCATTTTGATGTGCACATGAACTTTCAATGCTGTAGTGAGGCTCATCCTATGTATCGTCCACAAAATCAATTCTATTTCTTCAGTATTGATACTTCCTTCTTAATAGCTGCCTGTTCAACGTTAAAACAATTTATTCTGTAAGAACCGACCTTACTGTATTATATTTTGTAATGGCATTTTGTAGAAAAGGTCCATCAGAAATCAACTGAACTAACATGCTATTGGCGTTGCTGGGGACTGTTTCCCTTCTATTTCAGGCAGCGGTGATGTGTTCCTGTTCTTGGAGTGTGGAATGATTCCATGTATCGGGATTCTGGCCAACATATGACAGCACATTCTTAATTAACATGCTGGCCACTGAACGTAAGAATTAAATGGTACCATACTAGATTACAAATCATACCAATTATGTTCTGCTTGAGATTACTGCTCTGTTTACGAGAGAAAGAGAGAGACCTGGCTCCATGGCTTTGATAGTGGAAGTATAGCCCATGCCCTCACAAGCCACATCAATGGAGATTGTTCCTACTACTAAAGATGCTGGCTCTCCTTCATGACAACACTACAGAGGGGGCCAGGCGCGTACACAGGGTAAGGTTTTCTCATGAGGACCAGTAAATCACTGATCATGGCTCTTTCCCAAGTTTTCCCAATGTTGTGTGGGACAATGGGAAGAAGCCATTCACAGGCACTTTGTGTTTAGAAAACTACAACTGCTGTGCTAGGTGTTGTTAAGGGTAAGCGGAGACTACCCTGATTTTCTATTGGAGTACCGTTCTGTCAGAAAGGCAGTGAGCCTCACTTGGTTTTGTTTGGCAGTATAGGGCAATGGATAAGTGGGCGACTTTCCTAAATAATTCATGCCTTAGTTCCTTAAAAAAAAAATGGAGATAATACTGTATTCATTGACTCTAAGATGCTGCTCACTATGACACCTTTTTAAAAAATGAACCATTAAGAAAAAAAAACAGCATGTAATATCAACAGTGCAAATAACTAAAATGACAAACAATTCTTACCAAATCTGTATGTGCACAGGCAATGCCAGCCTCATCACAACTGTGGTGTGACCGTGGCCATGAAGTATTCACTGAAGGGTGCATTCTGATTACAAAGGTGTTCAAGTGTGACAAAATGCATGTCTTATAATCCAAGCAATATGGTAGTATCTACCTCTAGGAATAAGTGAGTTTATGAATGTAAAGGTCTCAGAAGAATGACTAACACATGCTAAGAACTCAAAAAAAATGCTGGGTATTAATATTATTATATTTATTATTATTACCAGGAAAATATTCTCGACCACCTCTGAAGCATTTGTCCCACACTTTTATTTGTACTGCACTCATTGCATCATCCCCAAAAGCCTTCTGAATCATTTGGATAGTTTCGCTGGAGGAATGTTCAAGCTTAATGCAAAATTTGATGCAGATTCATTGCTCTACTTGCTCAGTCATTTTGAATGCAATGGCCACACAGTGCACATGCTCACTCAAGGGCATCTGCCACCCCCACTGACTAGTACGGTGAATTTGTTATTTGTTCACTCATGTGCATTCCAGTCTACTCCTCTTGGCTGCCAGGTTACATTGATGTCATGCAAACCATTGTCGTTATATTAACAATGGCTGGACTTTTTCTGGACAGAACTCATCTGTCTAATCCTGCACAATGACTGTGCAGACATATTACTATAGTTAAGTTTCCAGTGTTAACTGTCAAAGTCTCTTCATTAGGGGAATGACAAAACCCCTAGGCAGGTATGATTAGCCCTAGCTATGTCAAACCCTCTTATTTGTGACGAGTACCTTCTCAGTAGTCATTTTACTCCAGAAAGCTTGCTGGTCCACATTGGCTCCTTCATCAAAACCAAATTTGTATAACGATGTGGAGAATTCTTATTCTCTGTCTGTGGTGGTTCAAAATCCAAAACCGAAAGAGTAACATTTCTGCCTCGTCTTCCTAGACTTCATCAACAACACATCTATTGTCCTCTCTGTACATAAGTGCAATTGGAACCTTCTCTGCTAATGCAATTGGTCGGTGATAACTTCTATGATGATAAAAGTAATTTGGAAAATCTCTTTGGGTTTTAAAGGAAGAACCAATTACCTTCAAACGTGAATTTTCTCCTTCCCTCCCTCCCTGCTTTCCTTCCTCTTTTCTTCACCTTCCCTTTTTTTTCTTCTTCTTCTTCCTCCTCCTCCACCCCTTCCCACTTTCCCCCCTTTGAAGATTCTCCTCCATTATTTGGAAATCCTTTTCCCCAGACTTGTTCTCTGTTTTTCCATTAGAAAGTACTTTTCCAATTCCAGGGACCGAGGCTAAAAGCTGTCACCTTAGGAAAAAAAATCTTTTTTCTTAGGGTATTTTTATTTAAGTTTCCTGGCTCACATGTGCATTTTATAACCGATTGGAAACTGTTTCCGTGGCCTAATTTACCATATGCTGTTACACAGAACCAGACTGCACTGCTAGAACTCAAAACCAAGAGAACAACGTTTCCACTTGTAATTAGTAATCTTTTTTTTTTCCAGGAAAGACTTTTGATTGGGTTTCCTCTGTCAGTGCTTAGGTAACTAGCAATTTATTCCTGTTCCAGCAGGTATTAAATATGACACTATTTCTTGGCTCAAGTTAAAATTAAACAGGAAAAAATAATTTCTATCGCTACACATCATTTGAATACACCAAGTCATAGGAAATTTTTGCATTTTAGCATGGTAAGCTGTATTAAATTTCAGACTTATAATTATACTTGCTACAGATGTATTATAAAGTAACTCCCTGTAACCATCCAAAGAATGCAATGTCTAATGGAGTTCTTAAATTGCTGTAATTATACCGGAACAGATTCAGTGATCCGTGATGCCGTACTGCCCTGGGGCAAGTGAAGAAACTTGTCAGTAAGTATTTAAAGTAAGATTTGAGACACTGAATAGTTTTGACTGTGAAAGTCTGAAACTTCAGAGTCAAATTCTTTGAAAATAACTGTTTCACAGTAGTTTGCATAACAATAAACTAAACTTCCAAAAAAGTACATTCTTTTCCCTTCCGAGAGTTTGGCTGTATGGTATAATACTTAGTAGGAAGAAAATACAAAATCAAAGCCAGTTTTAATCTAGCAGAGGGAAGAGCCTGCATTTGTTACTTAAATTATTTTTAGTTTTCTTCCTGCTGAAATTATTGGAATGAAAAATTAAAAAAGAAACAGGGAGTGGCTAAAGTGTTGAGGAACCACTTTCAATTGGCTTTAGCAAATATTTAACAAGGAGCCACGAGGTAAACTTAGGAAAATTGCCAAGTCATTTAAAAAGCAGCAAGAGAACAATAGTCAAAGAGATTTGATTTTTTGAAGGCTTTTTAAGTTGCCCGTAATCTGCAATAAGGATGACCTTCACAGCTTTGAGGTTTAGAGAGAGGGGATGGGAAGATAATTAGTTGTAGGAGGGAGGGGTAGAGATGGAAATCAACTACTTTTCTTTGGCTTTGATCCCATCCCTGCAGCAGTGAAGGAACAGAGGGCCAAGTGTGATAAAAGTTTCTAGAAAATGCAAACAGACAGAGCCAAGGAGAAAGGACACCAGTGTTCCCCACGGCAGCCAGGACCCTATCCTGGAGATACAGACCTAGGACTCATTGTCCAAATAGGGTCAGAAACACCTTTCAAGACATATTGTGTCCCTTATAAATTTTTCGTTTAGCCTGTAATGTTGAAGTGTGCCCTCTCTGTAAATCAATGCCATTGTGAATACTTAGCAATATGGATGATAATTTAGGAAGAAGATTTTAAAGAAAGGAGACCGATTCACAGGTTTTTGAGAAGGTAGGGTGTAAGGAGTTTATACCAAATTGATGACAATAAACAATAAAGTGAACACTTTATGATCATAATAATGCTATAATATCTTAATATATTACCATGTGCCTAGAAAGGTTCTAAACTCTCCTTCTGTGTGAATTGACTTAACACTCAGAGTAATGCACAAGGTAGGTGCTCTTCCCATTCCCGTTTCCCCAAGAAGACAACCGAGGCACAGAAAGGTTAAGTGACTTGTGGAGGTGACCCAGCTGACGGGAGACAGAGCTGAGGTTCCCATTCCTGCTCCAGAATCTGTACTGGAAGTAGCTAAGCTCCTCTGCTGTCTGTTCCATGAGCACACATATGTGTTCATGCACAAGCATATTTTGAATTCTAAAAGGATTCTCTTTGACTCCCTCTATTTGCTATTAAAATTTATAATGGTGCTTGTTTATTGATTGGTTTTCTTGTTAAATCCAGACACTTGGCTGTTGAGATGCAAGCTGAAACGATAGCATCAACGCATTAGAATAGACACTACTGTCTAATTTGGCTATTGCTACTTCATGGCTAGATACCAATGACTGTGACAATCCGTTCAAATTTCTGACCATGGTAATACTCCACGTGTGCCTTGAATATCAAGCCTGCTCCTTGATTCACTGCGACATCAGCATTAGCAGCATTGTCACTCACAGTGCCGTGGACCTGGCACAGCACTGCGGTATCAGGGGTTGACCCAGGGGAGGTGATAGGCAGCTGCAGTCACTCTGTAGTGTTCAGATCATTAAATAACTCCGGGGCAATGTTTCTTGGGTTCAGCGATACTGGGTTAGTCCATTTCACTCACGGGTCTATTGAAGCAGATTCACTATTCACATTAATGATGGTCTTCTGGCAGTTAAAGCACGGCAGAGGTACAGCCACCTTTTCTAGCAAGAATACACCTGGAGCGATTTTAGATGAAAACAGGGATTGAGAAAAACTGGAAAGTATAGGAAAGAGGACAAAACAGCATGATAGGACCCGTCCTTTTAATGTCTTAACTCACAGAAATCATCTGTATAGAGGAAGAGAAAATAAAGCTGTATCTTCATTTCAGTGAAAAAAAAAGGGGGCCATTCTGTTGCTCAGTCTCTTTTGGTTTCTAGTTCAATGGCAATTTAATGTCTCAGAGAACATTTATTGTCCTCTGTAAGATATAAAAGATCGTGTTTTTTGATTCAATGCAAAATGTACAGAGAAGAAAAGATCTTTAAAAATGAGATGATAAAAGAATGAGGAACAGGAAACTATAAAATCGTCATGTTTCCTTTAAAAGCTGCCCCATTTTGCTCGCTCCTACCACTCAAAGACAATGATGGAGGGACGGCTGTTGGGGTGGTGAGAGAGTGAATATTACTCTTGTGCATCTTCAGACTTTTGCTAGTTCCAAAAAGGTACCCCGTGTGTAAGTGTGTGTGTGTCTAAATGTAGAGATTTTTTTTCCTTAAGAGTAAGAGACTCATATACAAATGTTTGCATCCTTGACAGCCAATCAACTGTGAAGATTGCACCAAAAAAGATCTTCGGTACAAGACTGAGTACATATAATATTCTATTAATGACATCATGAATTCAAAACAAAAACATTTTTAGAAACTCTAAAATACAACTAAAACAACCCACAAAATTGATTAGCTTATAACTCACAAAGGCAAAACAGCTAAGAGCTAACCTATCGAATTTGCATTGCTTAACATCAAGACATTTTTTGAATGGCATTTAAGGAGTAAATCATGCCATTAGGAATAACGCTGATGAACATACCAAACACATAACTGTGTTGGCAGAGTAAAATAAAAAGTCATTATTTTTCGCTAAGTATAAAATTAAATAATTTACACCTGTGTTTCTACTACCCATCTTTATCTCTATGGTTACCACACAATGTGAAATTTAGTATTTGTCATTCTTGTGTATTTTTCTGTAGAAGACTCTTATTATATGTGTACATCTGAAATAATCCTGTTTTGCAATTTTAACTTCATATGGATAAACTTATTCATGGAATCTATTTTTCTCAGTTTTTCAGTTGCTATTATGCTTGTGAGTTGCAGAATTCTGATTCATGAAACTCTAATTCATTTATTGTATGAATATATATCGCAATTTATCCATTTTCTTTTATTTTTTTGTAGATTTACTGAGAAATAATTGACCTATAACATTGTATAAGTTAAAGGTGTATGGTGTGATGACTTTCCTATTGCTACAATAAGGTTTATCTACACATGTATCACCTCATGTAATTACAAGTTTGTGTGTGTGCAGTGAGAACATTTAAGATCTACTGCCTTAGCAATATTCAGGTACATAAGAGTGTTATTAATGATAGTTACTATGCTGTACATTAGCCCCCTGACTTATTTATCTTATAATTGGAAGTCTGTACCCTTTGACCCATGCCTCCTCATTTTCCTCCATTCCCCATACCCTGGCATGAGTTTTGCTTTTCCAAAGTTCCACATATGAATGAGATCATGAAGTATTTGTCTTTCTCTGTCTGGCTTATTTTTCTAAGGATAATGCCCTCACGGTTCATTCGTGTTGTTGCAAATGGCAGGATTTCCTTCTTTTATATGGATAAATACTATTCCATTGTACACGTATGCTACATTTTCTTCATTCATGCAACAACAGACACTTCGGTTGTTTTAGAATGGCTATTATCAAAATGACAAGACACAACTAGTGCAGGTGAGAATGTGGAAAAAAAGGGAATGCTTGTGAGCTGTTGGTAAAAATGGAAATTGGTACAGCTGTTATGGGAAACATATGAATGTTCCTCAAAAAATTAAAAATAGAACTACCATATATCCGGCAATCCCACTTCTGGGTGTATATCCAAAGGAAAGGAAATCACTATGTCACAGAGATATCCATTTTCTTTTTGATGAATATTTATATTTTTTCCAGTTTTTTGGAAACAATGCTGCTATGAACATTCTTATACATGCATCCTTATACACATGAATAAAACTTCCTTTGGGGTATACACATAGGAGTGAAATTCATTCATTTATTTATTCAATACATGTTTATTGAGCACTTAGTACCTTCTAGGCACCACCCTAGGCTGAGGGGACACAATGATAATAATCATATGGAAGTTCCGAACTCAAGGAATTTACATTCTGCTGAGAGAGACAGACAATTAAAAATTATAAATGAGTAAAACAAAACTAGAGAGTGGAATGGAGAGTGCAGTGGGCAGGGCCTGCCCTTTTACACAGGGCAGCTGTGGAAGGCTGTACTCTGCAGGTGACATTTAGGGAGAGACATGAAGGAGATGAAGACTCCGATCTGTCCTGCATGTACCTGGGGGAAGAGCATTCCAAGTGAGGAAGCAGCAAGTGCACAGGCCCAGGGACAGGAACATGCCTGGTGTGCTGGGCTACAGCAAGGACACTGCTCTACCCCACGGAGTGGACTAAACAGGGGTGACTGAGTGGTAGAAGGGGATGAAGGCAGAGAGATGGGGCCTTATTAAAGTTTGTATGGACTATAGAATTTCCTCTGGGTGAGGTGAGAAGGCACTGGATGGCTTTGCATTGTGCTGTGATCACACTGTTATTAAGAAGAAGCATGCCAGGTGCTATATAGACTGTGATGAGCTAGGATGGAAATAAGGAGAGTGATCAGGAAGGACTGCTAACATTGAAAGAAAGGTGATGGTGTCTTGGACAAGAGCATCATTAGTGGAGGTGGGGGGAAGTGGTCAGATTCTGGATATATCAGGGGTAGCGCCACACAGATTTGCTGGATGGATTGGGTGAGGTGAGGCATAAGAAAAAGAGGAGTTGGAGATAACTCCAAGGTTTTTTCCTTGTATAGCTGGAAGCTGGAAGAAAAGATTGTCATTTTTTGAAATAGAGAAGATTTAGAAAGAGTAGGTTTTTGGAGGAGAAGAGAATCAGAAGTTCAGTTTAGATATTAATTAAATTTGTTGTACCTATTAGATATCAAAATACAGATATCAAGCAGGCAACCAGGTATTACATGAAGTTGAGGGTATGTACATCTTTAATTTTATTGTGTATCACAAAATTGTTCCCCCAATTTTTTGTACCTGGTTATATTTCATGTGCAGTAACGACACTGGGATTGTCAATTTTTCTTATTGATAACCTAATATCTGGTATCTCACTGTTGACAATATCCTTGAACAAAACAATATCCTGAGCTAAGCTCTTAATTTTACAAGCACTACATGCATATTTACAATCTACTGGCGGGTGGCGCTGTTGCCACATTCTCCCAATCCAAAGTGCTCAATAAATGGGATATACCACACACCCTTCGTAAGAAAGGTGAATCAGCAGCCTGTTCATGTGTCCACTTCCTTTTGGGGAGGTGGAAATTTCCACAGGCAGCGCTGCAGTTTTGATATGGCTAATCCTCTTGCTTTGGCTTTTGATGATGATCAAAGTCACGCTAATGTAAACTAATTAGAGGCATTGGAGATGCTGAGTTTTGATTATAAAAAGAAAAAATTTAATTGCTTTTAATTATATACACTAATTGAAAGTTTCCTAGGCTGATAATGATGACCTAATAGGCATCTCATGATTAGATATGAATAATTATACTTAGAATATTAAAAATGCTTGGACTATTGCTGGATTCCATTTTTACTGCAAAGAGTGCATTTAAAAAGGTGAAAGGTTTATATGATCTGAAGAGAAACCAGAATATAAGAGAGTGGGTATTCAAACATGTTTGTTTCTTATGAGTATGTTCATATTTACCTTACAATGTAATTTGAATATAAGGATGATTTGGACTACTATTCAAGAACTGGGAATGATGTCTTGTTTGTAGCTATTTGATGGAGAGTGTCTGCCTCCCCACTTCCATTTAAAATTTGTTTTGGTTTACATTGACTGAATTATTTTACAGTACTAACTTACTGCAAAGAGAGAAAAAAGAGACAGAGAGTGAGAGAGAGACAGAGAGAGTGGAAGAATAACTATAAATGGCTTTGTTTTTAAAATATAGAACAATGTTGTGGAAATTATCAGGATGCCATTTCTTTAAAGATATTCAGAATATGAATTCCAATCCTAGAAGATTTTTAAACACATCAGTTCCACGTGTCTCCACTTCTGGAGCTTGTCAGGGAGCCTTGCACAAGGAGCAAAACAGTACTGGCGGTAGCTAAACTCTCTTGTGGACCACTCCGGAACCTGATCAGACATCAGAAAACCGGAGTTACATCCCGGTCTCTATGACTAATTAATTATTTTCTGTTACTAGGCAAACAATTTATTGCTTCCTATCTTAGTTTCCTTATATTTACATGCTTTAAAATAGATGGTTGCCAGAATGAAATAGTTTTAAAAATATAAAGTGAAAATACAAGGTCTCATTTTTATAATACTCTAAGTCAGGGGTGTCAAACTCATTTTCACTGGGGGCCACATCAGCCTCACGGTTGCCTTCAAAGGGCTGAATGTAATTTTAGGACTGGCCTGTGGGCCTTGTGTTTGCCACCTGTATTCTAAATAATTTTAAACTAATCCTTTGTAGATTTTTACCAACTAACAAAAGTTGAGAATAGAGTGAACAGGAAAGGTGAGAGATGTAAGTGATTTCTGACTTTTTAAAAATTTCATGTAATTAAAAAAATTCACGTAATAATTCAAATTGTCAACAAATAATTAGCATATAATTTGAGTAGGACCTAAACCTTATAAAGCTGAGTATTATCTAAATTGTATAAAACTTCATCTATTATACACAAGCTTTTCTTCTATCAGCTTTTCTGTCTTTTGTTGAGTTTTTGTTGAACTGTGAGGGCATAGAGGAGCAAAATATAATTTTTTCCGTCCTATTTATGGTCGTAAGTGGTATTTGTGCCAGTTACGTGTGTGGGAGGGTGAAGTGATAGCAGAAATGTCGTGCAGTGACGAGCCTGGCCTCTTGATCCTATGGTTTCTGAGTCCATCTACAACTGTACGTTGCACTACACCCAGGTTCCGGGAACAGACGGGTTCTATTTAGGCCAAATGTAAGACGCCCCAGGCCAGCAGCAGAGCAGCCCAGCCATGTCAGTCTGGTGATTTGCTTCCCTATTTTGAGCCCTGCACAATTCAGTCACTGAAGTCCTGCCTCATTTAATTATGTCTGAGTCTCTACTTCCTGCTCCATGCTTTTGTATTTTCTGAAGCAGTTAAGTAGGCGTAACTTTTCCTTAACTAAACTTTGAAAGGGTGGAATGTTCTCCCTGTGCTCCAGCCCCTCGTATCTGGAACATGATACCTGCTGCCATATTATCCTGTGGTGAAGTCCTTTTAAGTCATTCTGGATCTTACCATTGGCCACTGCACCACACCTCACTCACTTCCTGGACAGCTGCCAACTTCTCAACCCTGAACGTCTATGCACTTACCGGCCAGCGTCTGCCAGGCCTCTGCTTACAGGGGTCTCTTCCCCACAAGTTCTGTCACCTGCTTCTGGGACCTACTGAGATGGCCTCCCAATCAATAGTTCCACCTGATCTCTGGGTCCTGAGTCCCTGGTCTAGTCAGTGTGAGTCAGGTTCTAAAGTGGCCCAGGGCATGCAACTCTTTATTAAAAGTCTTCTTCCTATACAAAATTTCCTTCAAAGATTTTCTCTTTAGACTGTCAAGTGTCTCACGTGGGAAAGGAGCTCAGTGAAAGTTCTTAGGCATTAGGTGCACTTTCAAATCCATGCCGGAGAGGATCAAGATCTTTAGAACAGAAATTAAGAGAATCCAATGCACATTTACTTTGCCCCTCAAAAAAAAAAAAAAAAAAACCCAAAACAAAAAACCAAAACACACAACAAAAACCACCCCCAAACTCCTAAATCCCCCAAACTCCCAAAAGACAAAAAAGATACAAAAATGACCAGCTAATGGTAGTCATTTAAACAATGGAGCTTGCTCATCAAATACTTAATTACCCTGGAAGGGCACAACTTGTAATGACTACTGATCATTGGTTCATGGGCTCTGGTAGGTGGAGGGATGACAAGAGAAAACTAGTTAATAATTCTGTAGCTACTAATTAGATTAACACCCCCTCCGTAAACAAAGAGGCAGAAGCATGAATTTGATGGTCCCCCAATTATCAGATGGTTAAGTGAACTTTGGCACAGTTGAACTAATCCTTTGATGTTAAATGGATTGATTTTTGTCATTTTTGAAAGGGTATGGTATACTCACTTGCCATGATAATACATTTGGAAGGGGCCTGTTTTAAATGTCAGTGGAGCCCTATGTAGTTTGAAAACTGGAACTGTTTTAGTGACATGTGAATATATTTCTAAAGAATGTTCCCATAATTAGTGGATTTAAAAAATTAAATAGAATCCAAAAGAAATACTCAATTTCACTTCTATTACTGACAAAACTATAAGAAGCCTTTTTTAGGAAAAGATAATGTATTAAGATGACAGAATTTAGGATAACATATTTAATAAGTGAACCCATTAAGCAGCTTTTTACTGCCCCCTGCTGTCAGTTTCTGTAATACAGTACAATTACTGTAAAAACTGACTAAAGGTGAGAACAAATTGTTGGGGAAAAAAATTCCCTGCTCCTACACCACTTTTAAGTCCATGACGTTAATGCTTACTCAGCGTTTGTCAAACTAAAGAAAACAATTCTAGGAAAATGTGTATTAGTAGATGTGGGATGAGAGGTAAAGTTTGTGATATGAAATGATATATTAATAAAAAGTACCAGTCTTTTGTAGCCAATGAGGTCCTTTATCATTTCTCCAAATTTCGTAATTTTGAATTTACTTTTTAATATTTACATAATTTAGGTAAAAACATGTTTCATTAATAAAAGCAAAACTTCCAAAATAAACAAACGAATGGTTTATTTTTATAGTATAACCTTGAAATGTTATCTTTAATTTGGCATGGGACATTAAGAAATGAGAAATAATAGAAAAAATGGCTGGTACCAATGTAGTAGTCACTAGGTGCAAGGTCTTGTTTTACTCTTTCACATATTAATTTATTTAGTCAGCATAAAATAGAATGAGGTAGGTGTTGTTGTTTCCCATTTCACAGATGAAGAAACTGGGTCAACGAAGTAACTTGCTTACTTGGAAAAAGGTAGAGACAAGATTGGAAACCCTGCAGCCTGACTCCAGGGTCACTCCTCTTAACCTTTGGCACAGAAGGTATAAACTCTGCAATTAAGGAGGAAGAATCTATAGAATTTATGATGGACGTCGTGATGTAAGTATTTACGGACTCTAACTGTACGCCCATGCACTTGTTACTTTTTTGTAGCACCTGTGCTGGGGCCTGTGCGTGAACAACACACCTTAACCACGTGGTTTAGTTTATCTTTGTGAGGAAAGTTCTGCCCTCCTTGGTTGCACATAGAATGCATGTGGGTGCACTTATGTTCAGTGAATATGTGCTGATTTCGCCCAGGCCTAGACCAGATTATATATCTGGTGATGTAGGGAAAATGGAGTCAGTCTCCCTCACCCAGATGTTCCGGCAACTATGACTTAGCAGGATTCATATTAAGTGATACAACCTTGAGAATGGGCTCACATGTACAGTATCAAGTTCTGTTATATAACATCTTGGCACCTTGCGACTTTGTGTGCACTCGGTACATACGGGAGTTGGGACTTCCCCACTGCGCCACACACAGCTTGCATGGATTGCCCCACCCCCAGAATAAAGGCTTGTCAGGCGTTCCCACTCTGCTCTGTGAATTTCTTCTGCGAATCACGTGTGAACCTGCTTGGCCTCGAGCGCTTGCAGAAACAGGTGGCTATGATTATGGTTGGCCTCAGCACACCTGTGCCTTTCACGGCAGGGAGGACAACTTCCAGTTTTAGCTACACTTTCAGCCATCTTCAGATGCTAACACTGAAATTAGGCACATACTTTTCACAGTACTTTGAATAAATATGTTGCACATTTCAAGTTTCCCTGGCTGTTACTAATCTGGAGTCCAATATAACAACCTGTTTGTACTCCTCTATGCCTGTCCGGTCCTTTGTTTTTCCCAGGTATTAGATGGTTCATGACAACAAATACATCCCACCAGGGACAACTCGGACCACTACTATTTGCCATTCTGAGATGCTTTCGCCTTGTGGGTACTTGAAAACACTACCTCAGACCCCAGAAGGCTAACTATATAGGAAATAATCTCCTCCCACATTAAAGAAAACATCAAAGGTCAACACCAATCATTCGATATTCGTAATAAAACAATGCTTACCTGACTCGAGGCGTTGGGTTTCCAGTGACTCTGCACTCCAGATAAACTCTACTTCCTTCTGCCACCTCTTGGCTCCGCAGCTTCTGGATGAACCAAGGAGCCGATGGGAAGTGGAGTGCATTCTGGCGCTGGGGGCGAGAGATGCTATTGCCCGGCACCGCCTCGTTCTGGTCTGCTCGGTAGCAGTGCCTGGCCTCGGGTAACTTCATCTCCGCTTCCATTTCTTGTTGGTCTTCAGTGGGGCTCTGGCTGGCAGAGACACTCATCAAGACTGACGGCTGAGTTTTAGGGGACAGGTAGCCACTGTCTGGTGAAGACGACTCCCCATTGGGGCTTCTGCTTCTTGGCTTTGACGCTTCTTTAAATATAGATGTCAGCTCCTCAATGAAATTAGCCGCCTTATCACACAGCTGGCTCTGGGGGCCCGTATTACCTTGATATGCTGGTTTAGGCTTTACACCTGTGTTGGGAATTTTAGCACCACGATTTTCAGCCTTCCGCAGGCTCCGGATATAGCTGGGTCTGGCAAGCAGGGGTGAGGTGGCAGGTTTCCTCTTTGAACCAGGTGAGGCAATATGCTCAGTCTGTTCTTCTGGACTCGTATCCAGAGGTCTTCCTGAGGAGGCTGGCTCACCCAGTTTGGTCTCCTTTCGGGAAGAATTTTCACAGAAGCTTATTGGAGAGGTATTGAAAATCTGTGAGATCTCCTTTTCCGAGTCAAAATCTTCTGTCTCCGAGTTGGCTATTGCTCTCCGGGCCAGGTCAAGGCTCTTGTTTATCTCCTCCTGGCTGAGAAAAGCAGATAGCCCTGGGAAGCAGTCAGCATTCTTGCTTTCTTCCTGCATGTCTGATAGGGAATCATAGAAGGAGTCATGGGAGGAAGACTCTGACATATTTGAAAAGCCTTCATACACTCTTTGTCTGCTTTCAACAGGAAGGCTAGAGGCACTGGATGTCAGTTTCCTTCTGAAAGACAACATAGACGGTATTGCCGTAAGTAGTAATACGGGGGTGTGTGTATGCGTGTGTGTGTGTTACCCTAATGCTACTAATTTACAGATTGGGAGAAACGTTACAGTGAACAAATGTACTGTTGACCCTTGAACAGCACGGGTTTGAACTCTGTGTGTGTGTGTGTATGTTCTTCTGATAAATACAGCCTGCCCTACCTGCTCCTCCATTTTGCACCTGCAGATTAAACAAACAGTAGTGGAAACCAGCATTTTCACATTCCCAACTGCAGATTCCCAGCTGCAGGTTTGCAACTGAAAATCTAAAATGCTGTTTTCCATCCATGGTTGGTCAAACCCCTAGCTGCTTAGGGCCAGCTGTAGTTAAGTTTTGGGGAAGTCAAAAGTTACACACAAATTTTTTATTCCAAATGGTATTGGCACTCATAACCCCAATATTGTGCAAGGGTCAACCGTACTTTTTAAGACATGATTTTTCTCTAGTCTGTAAGTTGGAACAAACATTAAATATACTTGTACTTACCATCTTATTTTAATATTTGCCCTGCGAGTGAATATTAAGAATGCTGCAAACCAGCACAGAAAAAATAACTGAAGGTGATATCTGCAGTATCCCCTGGGAGTGTCGGGCCTGCTGCACTTCCCTTCTGCCCCCACTATACACCTCCTGCAGTTTCTAATTTCATTAACGTTACGAGATTACTAGCTTATTGACATTTTTAGTAAATCTGACCCTGCTTACCAAATAAATGACCACCAAATGCATTTTGATTCCAATCTTCCTTTGTTTTTGGCTTTCGACGAAATATTTGGAACCTTATTTCCTCTGTCTAGTCACGTGCACTCATATTCATTCACTCAATGGTTAATTTAACACATGATTAATAGTCACTTATAAAGTTCCAGGTGCTAGAGGTCTAGTCATGCTCTAGACCAGGGATTGGCAAACTTTGTACATAAAGGGCCAGGTGGTAAATACTTTTGACCTTGTGTGTTATTGCAGTCTCTATGGTAATTACTCAAATTTGCATTGGAATATCAAACCAGCCATAGAAATACATGAATACATAGGCATGGCTGTGTGCCAATAAATCTTTATTTATGGACGTTGGTATTTTTTACGATAGTTTAAAAGTGTAAATATACTGTTAGTTTGCAGGCCATCCATGTGAAAACAGGTAGTGGGATGGTTTTGGCACAGGGGCTGAAATTGGCCAACTCTTGATCCAGACTGTTGACGCCATCCTTACCTTTAAGGAGGTAAAGGTTATGTGGTGTGTTAAAGAGGGAAGTGGAGAAGACATTTAACAAATAACATACAAATAATCTAAAATTTGGATAGGGCATCAAAGGAAAGGGAAAGAGCTTGGTTGCCATGAGAGCTTATCTAACCTCCCAGGACCTGTGAGAGAGCTCTGTGCCCTGAATAGGACATTTATATGGAAATACTATTAGCATTAAACGAAAGGTGTTTCGTTATCTGCCAAATAATTGGGCATCAGTTTAAATTCCACTGCATTTTGAACTGAATATTGTGAGGCAATGACTTTCTTGTTACTTTGTGTGTTGCTCTTTATCATTCTACGAACAATATATAGAAAAAGAGAAGATCTAGAGAACTTCAGAGGTGACCTTTACCTCCAGATTGAATCCGAAAGTCAGTAAAGGAAGCTTTCTGGGTGTGATGAAGCTCAACTTCATAAGCTGGGTCAGGAGTAACCTGGTGAGACATTCATTCTCCAGAAAGCAAGTACGCCTTGTGAGGCTAGAACTGAGCTGCTTGTTTAGGTGTTTCCCATCCAGGGATTCTGCTTAGAGTAATGACATTTTCTATTATTAAGGGAAATGTTATTTTCTCTATAATCTCAAAAAGCATTAGGTCAAGGGATTCCAGAAATGCTCCTGAAGGATTTGCCACCATGTAGGATGTGATGATCGATAGAACTGGCTAATTCAACAGAAGGTTTGTAACCAGAGATCCTAAAGCTCATTAGTAACCTACCATATCTTTTTTAGCTGAAAGTTATGCTTGTGTCGTGGACGTCCTCTTAGCAAGATTGCTCACTTTGTTAAGCCTCAGTTATGAGATTCTCTACATTCTAGTCCTACTCTCCCTACTAAACCATATTTCCCACTGTCGTCTAAGTAAATCTTACAAATCCATCAGAGTAGTCTCATTATTGCCCCCTCTCTCTATCAGCCCAAACATTACTCTAATTCTTTTGTTCGGTATGTGCTCCAGGATGAAACCATTCCGATTCATCAACAATTCTTCAAATATAGCCCATATGTGGAAATTAGCCGTATTCAGTGTATTTTGAATGTTTGCATATGTTTAGTTTTTGATTCACTTTTTTGCATTGAACTCACTGCTGATAGAGATTGGGAAACGTTTTATTACCAAACTCAAGGGGTTCACCACTTGGAGTACTCTATTAAAAATCAAGATGTGGTTGTTGCAAGGTAGTTTTATTTACTTGCAGCAAATAAAGGAGACAGGAGATTCATATTCGAAGCTCTGCCTCACGTAAGGAGGCCTAGCCACTGCTTATATACACTATTTGTTGAATTCTTCTTTTTGCAGCTGGCCACCCTTATCAGGTTGAGTTCCTCTCAAGCTTATTCTATTTACAGCAGGTCTGAAAAATACTGGGCTACATTTTAACATTTAGCAAGAAACGCATTTAGTAAGGATGGCCCAGACCTCGAGATTGTTGTCCTAGCTAACAGTTTTGTGTCAAATCCAGGTAGATATTGGAAACAAAACCACTGATTCTGAAGTGACTAACTTTTTAAACAGATAGATCTCTCTTTCTTTCAAATCAATAATAATAATAATAATAATAATAATAATAATAATAGTGGGGCCATTTTTCATTTTTTGTTTCTGCTTGTGCAATCTGGTAAAGTAATTCCTCTGTGGAAAATAGCTGAGCTGTGAGGGCATCTGGAAGTACATACTTGTCCCCTGGGTGGTGTGAAGTTTGTGATCCCAGAGACACTGTAGCTGTGGCGCATAACAAAGGATCCTAGGAAGCACATGATGAACTGGCCACTCTACCACAGGGTCCTGTGCATCTTGATCCCCTCCTTGCACAGCACATCTGGGGAGATCATGATTTGCTTTCCAGCACCTGCTGCTCTGGGGTTCCATTGGCTTGCAGCAGGGTGTGGCCTGCATCCTGGAGCTTTTTCTCTTCCTCAGCAAGAATGCAATACCAAATGCAGTCAGCACCAGTGTGTCAGTAGTAAACCGGGGGAAGGTGGCTTTGGTCTTGAGACCAACATGAGGTAGAAAATACCATGTCAGTATTTAGCCAGAGAATTGTCACTCCAGGCACAGCCTCGAGATGATGCAAGGTGGACTCTGTGTTATTGAGGAGGATGGTGAAGTTCCACCCATGCCTTGAAAATGGCTCTGATTTTCCCACTAGGAGTCCCACTGGGAGTCCCACTGGGAGCGTTTGTGAGTGTTGGTGTCCACCTTGCCACATAGTACACTGCCACATGGCAGTCCTCTGCCACCAACCTCTAGGACTCATGTTCAACTTCAGCTGGTGTGGGCTCCTGCATGAAGCACATGTTCATAATGTTTCTTGCGATTCCATTAAGAGTTGTTAAAGAAACAGGCTTTTCCTTATATACACACTGGTGGAAGGGATGCATCCTGTTCTCAGAGGCGTCTGCTTCAACAAAGGCTATCTGGAATAAACACCAGCAACAAGAGTAGATACAGAGCCAGGGCGTCTCCTGTGACTGAGGCTCCTTTGTTTTAGATGTTGGTTGATTTTGATAATTAATTATTTGGGCTGCTTTTTTTTTCTTCCCAGGCTTTAAATTTTCCCTCTTATGTTTTAAAGTCACCAATAAGGAGTGATCCCTCCAGACCCTAGGGATCACCTCAGAGCATACTCCCCTCTCACTCCCCTACTTGTGTACAGGTTCTGTGCCCCATACACTCCGGAGCCGGTAAGTTATAAACTCTTCTATTCTTCAGAGTTTTCTGATAGTCATCACTGAAGTGTCTTGCAACCGTAATAAGAATCACAAGGTCAGGCCAGGTGTAACACTGGCTTGGAAAGAAGAGGTGTCTGCGGGAAGCTGATGGGGTTCAGGTGAGTGCCCCGGGCATTTCTGTCTGATAGCGTTGCTATCCATTGACTGAGGTTGGTGAAGAACAGTCATGCCTTATGCCTCAACACCGCGACTTTTGGACAGTTCACATCATCCCCAGACCATAGAAAATGTTCAGCTCTGTCACAGTCCTATGGGACCACTATTGCATATGTGTCCAGTCATTGACCAAAATGCCCTTATTCCGTGACTGACTGTACAAAGTCTTGCGTCCTAAGAGGGTACGGCAGACCCAGGTAACTCAGAGAGATTCAGTTAAACAGAAATCCATCTGGGGATGGGGAAAATAGCCAGAGATTAAGGTTAGAAAGCAGGAGTGGGGTCAGAGAGGGCCTGAAGCTATGTGAAGAGCTTGAATTTTATCTTATGGGAAGTTGGGAGACAAAAGGAGACTGTTTAGTGTGTCCCAGAGTCATAATTTAGAAATATGACTGATTGCAGCCCGGGTTGGAGACAGAGTCAGGGGAAGAGGAGGCAAGATAACAGAAGTCAGAGAGAAGGCTTTTGTGGTATTTAGGGATTGTGATATGTTTCTTATCGTTTTATTTTTGGTTGCCCATTATCTGAACCTCCTTAGTTTTGGGTAATTCCTTATATTAAGAGCCTCAGTGAAAAACTGAGTTTACTTATTATAATGGAATGCAAAATCTCCAAATATTTGCTTTCCCAGCACCTCAGAGCCTGGGCACAAGTCTTGGTGCACGTCCTGGGCTTGGCAATTAGATGCATGCATCTTAGACTTTGAAGCAGTCTCCCTGGCAAAACCATTCTGACAGCTGGACACTAACGGTGACAGCAGAGGCAGCAGCATGGAGAGTTCAGGGCAGCCGCAGTGGCTGTGCAGGGGGCACCCAGTGTTGGAGATGGGAGCTGTGCTGCGAACTGTTCAGCTGTGATGCAGGGATAGCCACGCAGGAGCCTTTTTTGGGGCACAGCTCTGACTGTGATCTTGCCTCCAGCACAGACTCCTGGCTTCATTCTGTGAGTTGCCACAACTTCTATCAGTAAATCTCCTTGCACTCAAGTTGAGCAAAGAATATTTCTGTGCCTGCTACTGAGAAACACAATTAGTAGTAGATTGAAAAGACAATGAAAGTGTGAACAAGTGACATCGAGGTGGAAAACAGTGAATGAACCAATAGGTAGGAGAGAGAAAGGGCAGAAATTGATGACTGATTAAATGAGAAGATGATGCAGAGGTAGGATTACAGATTTCCTCAAACAACAGGATGGACAGTGCCATTAACTCAGTTAACACAAGTGGGGAGCACGTTCTGAGAAAAAAATGAAGCTTAGTTTTGGTTTGCACTTTTTGCATCTGAGGGAACTCTGGGACCTCTGGTGCTAGAAGACAATTTGAGACACGGGTCTGGAGCCCAAAGAAGGGAAAGGGAAGCTGGACTGGGAATTACTATCCCATGGCACCCTAAGCCACGGGAGTGGGTAAGGTCATCAAGAGAGAAAAGAAAAGAATCCTCCAGGGAGTTGGGGTAGAAAGCAGGAGAGTGAGGGTATCAAGGAAATATTGCATGAAGGAGGGTGTGCCCTCTTGATGTAGCAACTGGGAAATTTAGCACAACTGGCAGCAGCAATTTTGGTTATGTGACAGAGACATAGACCAGACTTCAGCTATGTTGAGGAGTTTTGAAAGGAGAGGAAGTATAGATTGCAAGCGTGGTTTGTTCTTTGGAGAAACTCTTAGAAAGGAGGACAGGCAGTGCAGCTGGACAAAAGTACGGAATCGAGTGAGGTTATTTATTAAGCTGGAGCACAGGAACATGTTTTGTGTTGTGCTAATGTGATTTGTCAATAGAGAGGGAGTGGCAGAAGATCCTTATAAGAAAGCCGAGATGAAATACAGAAGAGGTCTCCCGGGATGTGAGATGAAATGGGTCATTGTAGTGTACAGAAGGCTTCAGGTTGGAGGGGACAGTCCTTCCTCTGTCAAAGAAGAGAAGCTATATAGCGTGTGTGTGTGTGTGTGTGTGTGTGTGTGTGTGTGTGTGTGTGAGGGAGAGAGAGAGAAAGGGGGTGGGGAGAGAGAGAATGAGAATCTGGATAAATTTATAACTGAAAGATAGGGGAGCCCCTATTTTGAGGCCTCTGTGCATTTGGAAGTTTATAAGAACAGGAGACAATGTGAAATAGCTGTAGGGAGGGATAAACTTCCCTAAGGATCTATAGGCAGAGGTGAGGGCTTAGTTGAAGTTGGATGTGTTGTATCTACAGTGTCATTAATCTGTGTGATTGGGCATTTCTCTCCACCAGAGCTCCACAGTCCAGGTGAAGACGTGGAAGTAGATGACCCAGGTTATGACACACAGGTAAGATGGAAAGGGAATGAGCAAGGTTGTTGAGAAAATTGGCAAGATGGGTGGATTCTAAAATCTATACTAGATTAGAATTTATGGGTATGCATTTGACTATAAAGAGATTAAGGCACTAAAGATATAATAAAAAAAAGATGTATGGAGAACTGCCGAGAGATCTGGAAGGATTTGTTGAGATAGTAAAGTATCTGAATAGATCACTTAGAGGCCCAGCCTTTTGACTTCTGACTGTGTTTAGAGTGTGACCCTATGACTGTCTTGGCTGTTTTTGTGGAACGGTGTCAGAGTTGAGTATTCGCAACAAAGACTGTATGGTTGATAAAGCCTAAAATGCTTACCCAGACTTTTACAGCAAAAGTGTGCCAACTTTAGCTATAGAACATCAGCTTCTTAATGAATTCATATAACATACCTAAGCACTAGTGATGATGATCATGGTGATGACAATGGCTAGCAATGGACTGTTCACCGTGAGGTAGGCATTGTGTCAAAAGCCATTGAGTAGATTATTTCACTTAAACTTCTCACAACATGCCCCAGTCTAGAAAGCACCCTAAGCAATATATCAGACTAACAAAACTGTAGATCAGAAATCAGAGTTCTGCTATTAATTTAATTATATTTCATGTGAACTGAACATAAGAGGGTATATTTTAAAACTTCATGAAAAACATTATATGTGAAAGCTTAAAGCCAACTTCTGAATGAGGAAACAATTTTCAGTTCTTTTTTTTTTAATAGGAAGTGTTTGCTGGAGGCAGATTGAATCACCCGCTTATTAACTTATATTTTGGTTTTAAAGAGGCGCCATTTGATGGGATCCAGTTGTTAGGATTAGATGTAGCTTAAAAACTGCTTGCACAGTGAAAAAGAAAATAATAGCTCTATGGCATATATGGTTCTGGTTTAATTAGCAACCCAGTTATTGCTGCTAGAACATGCACATTGTCTAGGGAAAATGCTCCTTTAATGGGGATGAGCAAGGAAAGTTTCCAGGTGGCCCAAACTCACTGGAAAATTATGCTTCAGAGATTTCCATGTCAGTCAGCACTCCAAGATAAAAAAAAGGTCGTAATCAAAAGAAATACAACTGCGAACATCTTCATTATTTCCCGGAGATTTCATGTTTTATTTCAAACAGTGCTTTTGGCAATTCTATGCTGGTGTGATAGACACAGAAAGGAAATACATCCAAAAGAACTATTATACCGTCTTTAATGAGTAAAGAGGAAGTGAGATAAATGCCAAAAACATTAAAGCATTCCATTTTGGCAAGTGGAATTGTAAGGTTTTGAAATTTTGAGGACTTTTCTCCTACATCTTTAAATTGTTTCTGCCCCTTGTCTCTATCTTCTTAAGGAATTTGAATTGTCTGGAAACTTTTTTCTTATTTTTCTCCTCTGTGTCTTCTTCATCATCTCCACCATTAACCATTTAGCCTAGTTGTCACTTCAACTAAAACTCTGGTAAGCCACAACTATCTAGTATTTTGGAATATGTGTAGTTCTAACTTCCTCACCATGGGAGAAGCGGCCTTTATTTGGCCCTGCTCATTTTATAGTTATTCTTGCTTTCTCCCACTTCCCTTTCCCAGAATGGTAAGTGGAAAACAAAGTAAATTGAACAACTGTTTTATCACTTACTATGTGCAAGGGGAAGCTTTGAGGAGGGCAAAGATGAGCCAGGGAGTAGTTTGTCTTTAATGATTTTATAAGCCTGTAGGAGAGATTAGATAAGAGTGAAAATGGCTTAAACCCAAGGAGGAACATGGTAAGTGCTGTTAAAATAGTTTAAACAAATAGCTGTAGGATATCTAAAATGGTAGGAATGGTCACGTCACTCCTTTGGTATTTTTTTCCCCAATGATACCCCCAGGCTGATAGGAGAAGGTCTAAGCATGATGTGCAGGTTATCTACGTCCCTCTGGACAGTCTGCCCTGATGTAAACTCTCCAGCCTCAATTTCCATCGTCACTCTGACCCATACTGCAGTCATGCCTCACTGGCCTACTCATCATTCCTTGAACATTCCATGTTCTTTCATGTCTCCATGCTTTGCATGTACCTTTCCTTTTGCCCCTCCCTTCTGTTTCTGTGTTTCAAATCCCGGTTCATCCTTGAAAACTCTACTTAATTTCACTTTTTGGTGTGCTTTCTGTGGTTCCCAAGTCAGTGTAATCTGCTCCTTCTTTAGAATGTGGCACTCTGCTTTGTTTATTATAACATTCATCTCACTGAATTAAAAATATCCATTTAGAGAATGTTTTCTCCATTAGTCCTTGAAAGCAGGACTGCAACCCTCAGTCTTTGCACGGCTACGGCTTGGCACAGCATCTAAATATTGCAGATGATGAAAAAAGTATAACTGGAATTTGATAATTGAGAATTACACCTGCTTTAGGTTCTCTCAAATGGGTTCACGAAGGCAGTTGCGGGTGTGCTGGTGGCAAACTGTTCCAGGTGAATTATACATAATGCTGGGCTCAATTTTCATTAAAAATTAAAGTATAGTGACATATTAGATCATATAATATTATATAGTGATTCAACATTTCTATACCTTCTAACGTGATCACCACAAGTCTAGTAACCATCTGCTTCGATACAGGGTTATTATGACATTATTGACTAGATTCCCTGCAAACTCTTAATCTTAAGGAAATGTGTGATGAAGCACAGGCTTGGGAGGGTCGGCAAATACTGGGAGGCAGTACAGATTCCCCTCCACCCTAAACTTCAATAGGCAGCCTGTCAACATTTTGACTCATCGCAAGTGAATATTGCTTTCAAATGTAAACTTTCCTGGTGACCTATTTTGCTCAGTCATGCATATTTCATTAATTCTTAGAAATTTTATGCTACTTAACTTACAGATTATTCCTATTTGTATTGGTATGGTTCACAACTTTTCCCTAGGTAAATTTTGTTGGACTCATGTTCTACTCTGAAATACAGAACATAAGTTTTCATTGAATATTTTACATTTGGTATGTATATCACACATTTTGACATACAACTCTTATCATAAATTGTCTC